>LIEC01010755.1:0-32484 GCA_001925005.1 Drosera capensis
CCCTCTCTCTCTTTCTTTGGTCAATTTGCTATCCTAACTATGCTGATCGATTACTATATCCTTGAAAATGAACACAACCCCTTCGAAAAAGTGAAAAGCAGAGCATGGAAATCTGAACGGAATGCAAATGTTCATTTCATGAATGGACCGACTGTTTTATCCGACATATGGTTTTGTGTCGGCTCTGAATTATGAATTTTAACGGGTTGGTTGCATATACTCTAACATCATTGGCGTAGGACTGCCACAAGGTTCTACAGTTCTGCTCGTCATCCTTTAGGGCATTTCTCATCTCTCTCGGAATGCTTCTCATCTCTACATACTCTTGATGTCCTATGCAAATCATGATTTGCAAGTTGCCACCATTTTTCATAAAACAAAACAAGACAACGTACAGACTAAAGAAGCTTGCAGTATGCTTCTTAATATATATTCTACTCTTTCTGTTTCTTCATGGTCGATGTGGGTAAACCTGCTCACACATATCCTCAACAATCTCCCCCTTATGTGTGAGTCCATCCACATCACCAACTCCCCCTTGAGCCTGAATCCATGGGCCTTTTCTGCCCGCATATTTGGACGGGGCCACTTACGCACCTGATCAACCCTCTCTGTGCTCACTGCACCAGAGGATACGTATCCCTGCCCAATATCTGGGCCACTTACGCACCTGATCAACCCTCTCTGTGCTCTGCATCAGGGGATCCTTAACCTGCGTATCCTGGCCCAACGAACCATGGGCTCTGATACCACTTGTTAGAATTCAGGGGAGAGCCCAAGGGAGGAAACCACGTCCTGATCTATTCTACTCAGGTCCGAAGATGACAATATACCGGAAACGGTATGATGATTTCCGTCTTCCGTCGAGCTTATTGACAATTCATACTTCATACCTCTTTACAGTGTCAGCTAGCAGAATCGTTACAGTGGGTCTTATTATTTCGAGATACATGGAATGCCAGAAAACCTCATGAAGCAGAATAAGCCTCGAAACTGAGAGTTGTAAAACCTCTGGCAAGTTCAAACAACCAGTTGGGATGCAAAAAGTACAACTCCATCTTTGCATTCGCCATAGTGAACAAGAAAATACAATGAATACAACAACCATTGAAGGATCACTTTTAGGGGCAGGCATGTTAATGCAAACTGTAAAGGCCAATGAACTGCGTCATAACAGAGGCAATCCACAGCTTTCCGTCCCTTTCTTCCACCTCGCTGATGTACCTCAGGCTCTTCCCTTCTATATCTTCTAATATATCAACAACTTGTCCTTCTTCGCTGAGCTTGATAGCAGTTGCTTGAGGCTTTCCGCCTGCTAGCAGAACATGGAGTTGCTTGAAGCTAAGAGGAGCACGCAAAAGTATCTTTCCTGCCCATGGGTTCGAGAGAAACCAGCTAGCTACACGTCCCTTCTTGGCGTGCAACCCCACCCAGAACTCGCCCTTTTCATTTCTCCTGACATTATCAGGATACCCTGGCAACTCAACAAAGATATCCGTGGTTCCCGCCTTCGGACCCTTGAGCCAGTACCTCAGTATCCTACAATTAGTGGACTCAGCAGCTAGCACGAAAGACCTATCCTTGCTCAATGCGACTCCATTGGCAAAAGCAAGACCGCGCATCAGAACTGTGATCGCTTTGCTTGATTTCTCGTACTTCATTAGCCTTCCCGTTTTGTCCCCGCTGAAAATAGCTATGCCAAACTCCCTTCTACGGAACCTTGTGCTTGTATCAGTCAAGTAAATAACATTCTCCTCCTGATCAATATCAACATCATTGGTAAAGTAGAAAGGCTCGCCTTCAGCTTCAGTCGCCACTGGAATTGCCAGACCTCCATCTGGACCTACAACTCGAAGGCCAAGGTAGGCATCAGCGATATAAAGGTCTCCTGTTTTGCGATCAAACCGCAGTCCCAACGGTCTTCCACAAACATGCTCCAACTCAGGTGCAAATGGCTGGATACATTCCTCTCTGCACAGTAATCGCAGTCAGCAGATAATTTAATTTGTAAATACAGAAGCAACAAAAAAGGAGCGGTTTGGCATGAGAGCAATAAGTACTACTAATATTTTTGCTTGAAGGTCATGCAATAAAGTTTACAAGAACTGATGATAGAGCATCCTTATACTCCTCGAGGGGAGTATTCTAGTAGATGTGCAACCCTACAACCATAACACGCTTATAGAGTGTTCTCGCCTTACACCTCTGGCCCCCTTATCACGGGTCCCTAAGGGCATCAGGAAACGGTTTTATAGATATAAATATATAACAAGCGTGTAGTTGTGTACAACTCGTCCCCCAAACCATCCAATTGGCGTGATTACGAGGGTTTGTTGATCAGCTTTCCTTTGGGCAGCAGGATTGTCAAAGTCTCGAGCATTTTGACTAATCCTGCCGCCCAATCCCATATATTACTATTAGAAAATAAGTCGCATTATAACTCCGGAGACACATAGCGGAACTTGCACCACCCAAACCCCACAGCAGAATCTAGACCAAAACCACCTCGATTTGCAACATTGCTGGAACTGGTGAATCGTATTCCTTTCGATCAGTATCGAGCGTCCTACTTGTAAATTACCGCCACAGTTGTCACCCAACCCTACCATGTAATAATAGTAACAGTGATCCAACTTAATTTCATCACATTCAACTTTCTAAATTGGTCCGCATCACTAAAGTAGGAACATTAGCAAAATCTATCAAGATTCGAACCAACTGAAAAAACCCCAGATTACAGATTTAAACTCGTGACTTAAACGTCACATCTGTTCTTATATCATGCTCGGATAACCATACCGATTCTGGGAAGTGACAGCGAACTCGATCCAAGTCCGGGAATCCCGGTCCCACTTGAGCACCCTCCCATCGGCGACGCCGGTGTAGGGCCCATCACCGTTGGGATCGAAGACGAGACTCTCCGGCCCGAAAGCGCCGGGGAGTTGGATGATCTCGGCGGCGCCGAGGACGTCTTTGGAGCCGGGGAGGGTCGGCGGGCGGAGGAGTGAGGGGAGGTAAAGGGTGAGGAGGATGGCGAGCAGGGCCACGAAGGCTGTTAGGAGCTCGAGTTTTGAGACCATGGCTCTGACGGAGACTTTCTCTGGGATTTGGTTGGAGATGGATGGATGGATGGATGATTGGTTGTGGTCCGTGTGGATAAAGGAGACCTTGAAATTTGGGATACGAGTCTCATATATGGATGTCATCCATAAAGGACTTAATTGGATCGATGTTCCTTATTTTTATTTAAATTATAATAATTTAATTTGATATAATAATTTATATGATGTTAAATTAATAAATAGTTATGATAAATATATGAGATAGAAAAATGAGAAAAAAAATGAAAGAAAAAATAATGATGTATGGATTCATGTGATACAAAATAACGATACTTTGATAATTTTATATAAAAAACAGATAAATAAAAAAATATTATAATTAGAATACGATCCAAAAGGAAAAATTTTACAATTTGGGACGTATGAAGTATATAAATACTTCAATATTTCACTTTTTGTATTATTTAACACGTATTTTGATGAGATTTATTGTTTGTCTTAACGATGTAAAAAAATTATCACTCATCCAAGATTGGAGTACATAACTTTAAATATCATTTATATTTTATCATTATTTTATCAAAAATGATATCTGAACGTCCCGCGACGCAAACCAAAATTTACCTTGACAAACGCCCAAATCAAACCATTGTATTTATTTTTGGATGAAAAGAGTATTTTCTAATTATAACATTTGTATGAGATTCAAAAGGTTTTTTATGTTACAAATCATCTATAAAACGATCAAATATCATTTTATACAAAATTAACATGAAATATTAATATTAATTTAAGTTATATTATTTTTTGTTAGTATTATAATTTTATTACTACCTTCATCCCAATTTAATTATAACAGTTTGATTCGACACTATATTTTTCTATATATGTATTGAATTTATATAGAATTTATTAAAAAAAAGAATAGATATATTGTTTTTAGAGGTTGTGGGATGTAAGTGGGTTTAGAAGAGAGATAATAGCAGAGGAAGAGAAAGTAGGTGAAGAGATAATTTGATTGTATTTTATAAATTCATTATGAAATAAGAAAAGAGTAGAAATTATATATTTATATCAAAAATAATTGTTATAATTAAATTAAAACGAAGAAAATAAATCATTAATACAAATAATGAAACTCTACATAGTATATTGAATGATACAATTAGTTCGCGTTGTAATCTTAAAGGGACCGTAAGAGTAATTTAGATCATAGTTTTTATTTTTTGTTTTTTATTATTATTTTTTTTTTAATTTTTTTTTTATTATTCCCTTCCTAATTTAGACCATAGTTATTAACATGGAACTGACTCGGTCGATTGAACCGTGATCCGATGACTCGATCGACTCGATTCGAACAAAGAATCGAATAAAGAATCGAACAAGCAATCGATTCTGGTTCATCCGGATTGACCCTGTGAAAATCGACCAAATCCAAGCAAAAAGCTGATCGGTTCAACCTTTAAAAAATATAATATATTTTTATTTTTATTTTTATTTTACTTATATAATATTTATAAATATATATTTTGATAAAAAAATAATACTCATTCCGTTCAAGATAAATTACGATGGGACGTATTTAGACATATTCTGTTTTATATTCAACGATGTCAGAAATATCTTACAATGACTCAAGATTAAATTTCATAACTTAATTTATCATTGATGTTTTATAATAATTTTATAAAAAATGATGTTTGATAATAGAGGTTCTATTTCACACAATCACCGTTCTAGAATCTTCTAAGAAATTTTTGATATAAAATCAGTCAATATATCTGTTTTTTTTTTTTCGATATAAAATTATTCATATATTTTCGTTGATAATATTATATTAATATTAATATAAATGAAGTAATATCACAATGATGGAATCCACGATTTCATCGATTGAGCCAGAATCTGGATCCAATCGATGTCGAGGTCGGTTATGATAAGATTATCCCTCTCATAATGCATCCCTTTTCATTATTCCCCTTCATTGGATGAGATATTAGGAGATGATTAACAATTACCTTATGATAACAATCATTCAGACTGGGAGTGGCGACGGGGAACCCATGCCCTTTTCCTTTTTTTTTTTCTGAAACCACAATTTTCCTAGTTCGTGATTTATCTTCGATTGTTTAAATGGACCCATAATCATGGAGAGATGACTTTTCTCCTTGGCTATGAGCGCAAGGGTTGAAACTCTGTCCATTCTTTGTGTCTATATTCGATAAGTATGTTCGAAGTTGAAGTTGATTCTCGTCTCAAGAAAATCTGCTAGAAACAAACGCCTTTGTCGACATATGACTTACTTGACTTGCTTCTTACATGTTTCAATGTAACTCACGCTCAATCTACCTGTAAGGAGTTGGGGTTGATTTCAAATCAAACAGCAGGCTCATTTTCGCACAAGCATAGACCGTGTCATCTATAGCACGGATCATGTCTCTTGTCAAAATCAGTTCTGTTTTTCCCAAATAAAAACTCCATCGGACATTGAAACTCCAGCCAAGGTACAGCTAAATAGCTAATCAGGTTTTTTTTTTTTTTTTGAAATTAAGATAAAAAATTTCATTAAATTAAAATAAATTTTTATAATTGATAAGGACATAATCATTAACCTTATAAATAATTTCTAATCCGACCTAATCAAAATACAAAATATATAAATTTTATTATTAATATTTTTAAATTAAAACTATTACCACTTACGGAATATGCTAATCATGTTTCGTGGATGTGAAAGAAAATTTAATAATGGTGATGTGTCCTCGTTGATAGTAGTCCAAGCACATGATAGCTATATACACTGTTATCAAAAAGCTATGATCGTGGAGAATCTTGTCAAAGATTTTCTGCTGCCCTTCGAACTTGACAATATGCCCTAATTGCCAAGGACATCCATCTCTACCCAAAAATCATACAGAGTATACCATACTGGCAAGCTCTGTTTTGGGAGTCTTTATTCTATGTGTGCGTTAAACCACACTATCTTAATTGATCAGTCTTCCCAACTTGCGTTTAGTGGTTGAAAGAAGAATTCACTCACATGTTACGAACATGGAAACAAAAAAAAACAAGGTTTGCTTGTTTCGTGGGATTTGGGAATAATTGCTACTGTTTACATCTCAACGAACTCAAACAAGTAGATTATTTTACCCCACAAAAAAACACATTCAACTATTCAAGTGGTGATTTTGGATAAATGTAAGAAAATTATATTTTATCATTTTCATATTAATCTTAATGTTTTTTTATTTGGATAATCTAAAAAAATTATAATTTTTATTTTTATTTTAATAAATCTTATTTAATATTTTTTTTATCAAATATTTCAATAAATATGAAAGGAAGGAATGACAAGAGCCCGACAAAGAATCATGGTTTAAAACCCCACATCGAACCCAAAACGAAACAAGAAGTGATGTGCTCTATGTGGTTACTATTTTCATGACTCTTTACCTCGGATCCTATTTTTTCACACTAGTGATAAGTAATTCATCGATTAACCTTTAGTTTAGTTGTGACCGGTTTTCTTCAGATCTTGTACTTGAGCCGACGTGATATCCTGAAACGCAAATCGAGCAACTGGTGAATAGATTATAAGGACTAATTGCTTTTGCAATTTATTTCTTCTAATCTTTGTTGCTTCTTTGGACGAATCGTTCAAGCGTTAGAGTTAAATCATTCACATGTATAGTGGAAGAACTGTATATATTTAAATACTTTTATGTTTAAACTTAACCGAACCAAACCCCACTTCGTCTTTTTCCTTTGGAAAGAATAATTCTCGACTGGATTCAAAGTACTTCATCTTGTATAAGGTTTTTTTTTTTCCACCGTCTTAAAATATATGAGATATATTTAATTTGATAAACTTTTATTATAGATAATAACAAATTATTATGATACATTTCATTAATTTATATCTCACTAACATTATAAAAGAATTAATTTTATAATCAAATCAATATATATATAAAATTTCGTGACCAACCATAACATGCATATAATTTGGGGCGTTGGGAGTGATATCTCCGTCCCAAAAAATTATAATATTTTCTAAATTGGATCATTTCAACTAAATTATAATTTTATTTTGTTTGAAAATTTCCTAAGAAGATAGCAAAATATCCATATTATTTATTTTATATCACGTTCCACTCTTTTTTTTCAACTTTTTCTTTTTTTCACTCATTTCATTCATAAAAATCAAATGACAAATTAATTTTTATCATAAAAATCAATAAACATATAAATTATCATGATAAATCAATTGATTGTAATTTTATTTGAACGAAAACTTAATTTATTTGAAGAACATGGGCAAGTATTTAAATACTGAGTAGCACTAAAAATCTGAAACATGTACAAAGGGGAGCAGATACGATAGGGAATATGTGGAATGCATTAAGCGTACAAGAATTAGTCTTAATCTGAAAAGCTTAGAGTAATGAATAATGCAACTTAAATATAACAAAAAATATGTCGCTGTTGTAAAAGATTAGCTGCAGCAACCGAATTGATATTTGTTTATAAAGTATCAAAGGCAAGTTCAATAGACAAAACTATATTTGCATATTTGTACTTATAATTTTTTTATGAATAATATTAAACTATCATTGTTTATGATAGTGATGTGATAAAATAACAAAATTATTTTTATTGTCAAATTTAATTATGTAAATGGACAAAGTCAAATTATAACAATAAAAATAAACCCCAAAGTTCATAACTAATACACAGATGTTATATTATACATGTCTAATGTATTCAACTTGCTCTGATATTTCCAAAAGTGGCTTAGTAGCCCCCTCATCCCATGCCACACGGATGAAACTCTCGACGAATAAATTCGAAAAACTAGTCATTCTTTAAACACTCATCACGTGAATGATCCACTTTACAAATCAAACTGTATATTGATTGATGAATGCTTAATTGTTATTGTATGTTAATGTACCGTCACATGTATTGGCTTCCGATTGTTTCATCGAACCAATCCGATAGCCAGTGCATTTTTTGTCCCAATCACTGTTGTTAAAATTGATTTATATAGTGAGTTATTGAGTAATTGGATTAGCATTGATAAAAAAAAGCCACTGTTTCTCGATGACCTTGGAAATATCGACTATGAATATATATGTTTAAAGAAATATTTGTTCATCGTTATAGTTACGAACTCGATCCGAATTCAACATGGGAATCCGACGGATCCGAATAACGTGAAAAAATGCCGATTGCTGGAAGAAAAAAGCTCACAAAAGATAATTTACTAATCGAATTACATAATTATAACACGTAATTATAACGATCGTCTCTCAAATCACTCAATCTCATTTTTATTTCACCTAAGAAAAATCATTTTTAATCTTTTTATAACCTTCACTATTTATTGAGGATTGTATATTGAAGATATCTAAGTAAAAGATTTATAACAAAATATATTTTATCCATATCAAAAAATATTTATATCTGTATCAAATCTCGAGCCAATCTTCAATCATGTTTATTTTTGTTCGAGATCCTGAATCACATAAGTCATCTAAATCACCCTCATATTATCCTGTTAGGGACGCTCCACCACTCTTCATTATCAGAAATTTGAGATCTCAAAGATGATGCTCTCCACGTTTGCTTTCACCCTCGACACCCATCTATATCGACCAATCATCCTATATGATAATCTGTCATTCTTAATCTCGAATCAATTTTCAACAATTATATTAAAATAAAAAACAAAAAGCTTTTATAATAAATTAAACCTTTTTTGAGTATCGAGTTGCAGCAAAACCTATATTGAGGGTAATACTCTCTTTATCTCATATTATATGTTATATTTTTCTATTTGAATTCTCATAAAATATAAGCAATATATAATATCTTGAAATCTTTTTATATGAAAAACCAAAATAAATCACTATCTATTTCGGTACATTCATTTTCTTTTCTGATAAGTGTTATAATAAACTTCAAAATCTCGAATATTTTATTACAATACATCCACCCCTTCCCCTAACAAGCCGCGATTCCTCTCTCAAGTTGTAATCCAATACATAAATCAATTGGTTCTGTCAAGCTAGCAAACTAGATCATGAGGGGGAGGGAGTAGTTACTAAATGACGACAGTAATTCTACTCTTTAATCACACGGCATTACAAATTCGTCGAAGTTCTCTAAAACATATATTTAGAATGGACCCCGTGCAAAAGATATCATTATGTATTCTTGTCGGATTCTAATGTTTCGATCTTTGTCCTAAGTTATGCCCATTCTATCCCTAGAGTTTCGCAATCTTATCAATAAGAAAATTCGGACAATATATGATGATGATAATCGCTTTTAGCTTAGTTGCATTACAATCATGTAGGGGCTATTTGCAGTTGTCGACAAATGTGAAAAGCATAACTATTAAAAAAATAAAATTCAAAAAATGAAATTGTTTTATAAAATAAAACGATTATCTGTGAAAGGAAACGCCTAGATGAAACATAAAACAAAAATTGAAAATCTTTTTATCTGATTTTTTGTTTTTTATTTTCGTTTCATTCGTTTTAAATATAAAAATAAAAAACACACTTTTATTTCATAGGTGCGTGAAACGAAATAGCAAATGAGAAACAACAAACATATAATCGAGATAGAGACTTAGTACACGCAAATAACTAGGTTTTATTATCTTAGGGCTCAAATTATTCAATCTATATAATGAATTTTGTGTTGATTGTATCCTCCAAGGTTGCGCGAGCTCATCTTTTATTCATCCACTTTTTTCAACAATAATGAAACTGTTATGATGATGTTGCTACTAAAGTTTGCTTGGGTCCAAAGCTCCATAGTTGTATTTAATCATTTCAGCCGACCATCTATATTGGACCAATGTTTTAGCATTTTGTTGCAACTTTGCTAAGAAGTCATAATCCTTAGCTGGTTTTTTCCCCCCTCAAATGGCCGTTTTGCCATTTGTACAGGCTTTTTAGATGAAAAGAAAAGGTGGTGCAAAGGCATTGGTATGATGAGTCCGTTAGAATTTTTTAACCTAAGTGGGTTATATTAACATCATTGTTATTTTCCAAATCTCCATGATAATGATAGGCTATTCATGTGATGAATTGAATGTTAAGAAAATACATGTTGTCTGAGATGCTCCACAATGGATGGAATATAAAACTTGACAGGAGTTGTTTGAGTCGTGATCACTTCCGTAATCATGTAAGACCTGACGAAATATGCATCTCACTTAAAATTTGTATCTATCTCATGAAAATTGTGGATTACAAATAGAGTTCTTATGATTTATTGATAACGAGCATGAGACTTTTTTTTCCCGTTCAGTTATGTCAAAATTTTAGACTAAATAAACAATGCTATGAATAAGCATGCCATGAATTTTATGCCTATGAATAATGAACCGGCGTGTTTTTGCTGCAGTGGCAACGCACTGACCACTACTAGTAAGTTTTATTTTTCATATTATAAATAAAAATATTTATTTTATTTAAATTTATCATAAAATATTAAAGATACTTCAACTTATATATTATAATAATAAGTTAATAATATTTTAAATTATTATATTATTTAATATATATTTTGAGAAATTTTATTTGTAGTCAAATTATGTCGCTGACGTTAGATTGGAGTAGATAACTTATATTATCATTAATATTTTAATGATTTTTCAAAATATGATATTTGTTAGTCTTATGACAAACGATCAAATTTTGCTTTGATATATTTTTTTTAAAATAGTAACAAATAATTCAAAACGAAAAATAATAATAATTAGTGTATATTATTATGATTTTTAAAAAACAATATAATTATGAATTTCTAAACTTATAATACTCGTGGCTTTCAGTTGATCGCTTTTGCTACAGTTCATATTTTCGTTTAAATAGCAATCGCAAGCCATTACAAGCATGCCATGAATTTTATGCCAATGAATAATGAACATAGTCACATAGGTGGGCACGAAAAACAGAGTAGTAAATGATGAGATGGACATTGTTCTTCAAAATCTTCGAAGAGAATCAAATTGAAAGTGCGCCATGTCCTTGTCCTCACCTCACCACAACAATGCTAAATGATTCATTTCATTTTATTTTCACCCATCTATAAACAAGAGGCCACCATTGCTGACCTCACCTGTATCTTTGACAGGATCTTTGTCGGCCCCCACATCACTTTCCCTTCCCTTCAAAATGTCCTCCTCATTGTGCTATTTCTCAAAATTTGGGTTTGCCAACAGATTTTGTGCTACTTGGGTTGGCTGATTAGGTCTTGTTTTCTACATTTGAGGAGAAATTTGGCTAGATTTTGGATTTTTGGGAGTTGGGTTCTTCTGGGTTTTGTTCTAATTTGGAATTGAACGGTTCAATTTCTCAGGGTTTTGTTGACCTGCATCTGGTGTTAAGAAACTTAGCAGAGAAGTAAAGGTGATTGAAGGTTTTGTGGGAGCATTTCAAGATTTTAGAGGAATTGTTTTGTGGGTATTGTGAAAAAATAGAGCTTTTTGGGTGGGGAGAAAATGGGCATGGCAGCTGCAGTTGAGCCTCAGTTTCATGTGTTGGCTGTTGATGATAGTTTGATAGATAGAAAACTCATTGAGAGGCTGCTCAAGACCTCATCCTATCAAGGTAATGGCCATGAGTTTCATGAGTTTGAGAGTTGATTTTTGGTGTTGTTTTGCTTGAATTGGCTATGATAGCATGATTTATCTGGCGTTTACGTGGGATTTTTTTTTTTGTTTCTTGCAGTCACAACAGTTGATTCTGGTAGCAAGGCTTTAGAGTTTCTAGGCTTCCAAGATGAAGATGAAGATGAAGATGAAGAGAGTTACCCAAATCACCCGTCTGTCTCTCCAAAAGCACAAGGAGAGGAAGAGAAGGTTACTGTCTCACCAATGAAAAAGGTTTGAAAATCGACCACCTTGGAGATTCAATTTCTAATTTCTTACATGTTCGCCTATGTAAATCATGGTTATCGAATTTTCTAATTTATATCATGTCAATGTTACCCAATTGGAAAGTCTGTATATTTAGGAACTATTCTCTCTGTTATCTGCAACAGGGAGTAACACTGTCTATATCTCTCCTCTATGATTGGAACACTTGGGTAGTTGTTTGTGAATCTTTTTATGTGATAGGATGGCAAAGTTCATATTGGCATCATAACTAGCCTTTCGTATGATAGTTCGAATTTATTTTTGACTGGGTACTTTATAAGCTGAGAACAATAAGGTGGGATTGAACTTAGTCATTGATTTGGTGTCGTACAATCCGAATAGCCATCAAGTCGGTATTGTGACTCTTTTCTTTCTAAATACTGCATAACGTTCCTTATAATTATGGGGCATCCAATTGTCCGTGATGACTGCATCGTTAATTCAAGAACATTTACCAATACTTTTGTCTTGTAATTTACTAACTATGTTGATTGATTATGTTTCGTTTGTGCAGGAAGCTGAAGTGAATCTTATCATAACTGACTACTGCATGCCAAAAATGACCGGATATGATTTGCTCAAGAAAATAAAGGTAATGTGTTCCCTTCCCCTTTTTCTTCTCTCTCCTTTCACTTTCATCATAGCTTCTTTTCATCTTTTCTTCTCTGTTGATATCTGTACAATTGGCCTTTCCCTGGATTCCATGTAAAACTTCTGTCCATGGTGGGGTCATTTATTTTAGGAAAGTCTTGAGTTTCTTCGCCACTATATCTAGCTGAGATCTAGAACTAGTTGCTTAGAGGAATCTGTTAGAGCATTTGGGTTAGAATCTCTATTTTATCTATTAAAACAAAACACCTACTTTTTGTAATATAGAGAATCTCTATATATCATCAAATCAGAATCTCTATTTCAATCTCTAAACTAATTATTTATTGTATTTTATTAATTGATTTGATCTTGATTTGCGTTTTTGGTGTGTGGACAGACAAATGACAAAAAAAAAAAAATATACATTTTTTACTCCCCCTTCCTCTCCATTCTTGTACAGTACTTACTCAACTTCATGGACATGTTCTGTTTCAATCCTTATTTTGTGCAAAAAAGTGAGTTTCATTATGTAAAATCATAATCTGATGCAAGTGCTCTTATTTGGTTCTGATTTTCTGTCATTGTAGCTCTGTTTGGCTTTTACCTAGAAAAGGCTGAGAAGTGAGGAGATTTGAATGATTTCAACGTGGGTCCTCCCCCCTCCCCTCCGCCTCTCATTACAGGGAATTTGGGACGAGGGGCCATGGTGAAGCAAGAGATTATTGCGATCTCTAATGTGATTTTTTTCGTTTTGGGTTTTCCATTTAAATTCCTGGTGTTAAATTGTCCTCCATTTTATTTTATTTTTCTATCACGTAGTTCTCACTGAATTGCGATGAGAAACTTTATGGTTTGTGATGAAATATGTTGCGGAATGTGAAATCTTTCTTCAACTTGAATTTTGCAGGAATCCTCCTCTTTGAGAAACATACCAGTAGTCATCATGTCGTCCGAGTATGACAAATCAAGGATCAATAGGTAAGAGCAAGTTACTAACGTAGTATACTACGGAGCATATAGAAAATGTTGTGGATCTCACCCTCTGAATACAACTTCCTGTGAAATCTACTGTCAATTTTTATGCAATGTGGTCAATGACATTATTTTTCATTATTTAGATGCATGGAGGAAGGAGCAAAGGAATTCTTCCTCAAACCGGTGAAATTATCAGATGTGAATAAGCTTAAGCCTCATCTGATGAAAGCCAAGTTTGGACAGCACCACCCAGAAACACTATCAGAATTAACAGCAGAATCACGAAAAGAAGAAGAACGAAAACAGGAAACAGAAGCGCATCAAAGGCCAGAGTTGAAGTCACTACAGCCTAGCAATAACAAGAGAAAGAACATAGATGGTTCAATCTCACCCGACAGTATGCGTCCTAGATACGGTGGTCTTGCCGTGGTCTGATATTGACAACATCATTTTCCTTTCGATAATCTAACTGTGAGCTGCCCACAAGTTCTGCCTCTACATCTTCGTCCTGCTTCATCCTTGGTTTCGCTCCAATGCTCATTGAATCGCTCTGCCGATATAACCGCTGAGAAATGGATCATGGCCTTGTTCAGTAGATAACTTCTCTTTTCCTTTGTAAGGTACCGACCTGAGAAGCATTGTGTGTTACTGTTATTGTTCGAGGTGAAGATGTACACATCCTAATTCGGCCATATGATTGTTTCTAAGTTTGTAAGATTTTGGGGTTGGTTTGAGAGAAATTTTATAATCTAGTAGAGCCTTCAGTTTCTCGAACAGGCAGATTGTGTTTTTACCCCTGATGTTTCTTTAACTTGAATATCTGGGGCGCTACCCTTTATGCTGGTGAAGCATGTTTTATATCTATGCATAATCTAACTTACATTGTGAGAAGCAGAGCCCCGGTGTATTGAGGATCTGGATCTTTTCATGAATGAATATCAATGATATCAGGAATTGTATTGATACTGATCCTACGTCTGAAACCGATTAGAAGTTGCGTTGCAAGAGACACAATTGCAGACGATCAAGCACAACTACTTCTCCATGTACAACTTCCGCCCGTACAATTGCGGACGAACTAGTCACTTTCTCGCACCGGACATGAGCCAAATCAAACTTATGCCCCAATAGTGAAGATCTCAATACGTATATTGTGAAAATATATATTTCGAAACATGAGCCAAATCAAACTTATGCCTCAACTATACATATATCTCTCAGACACTCATCAAAATGCTTCGTATCTACTTGAATTGTCCCTCAGATATGCGGCCAACGCAGCAATGAAATTCATCAACAAAAAAAAAAAAATAATAATAATAATAAAATGAGTGAAATCAATTTAAAAAATTTATTCCTTTCGTCTTAATAAAATAATAATTTTAATATACAATTAAATCTATAAAAAATTTATATTATTTTATAATCAAATATTATTTTTCGTAAAACATCAATAATATTTTAATTTTTGACCGGCAATGTAATTCCATGAAACATCATCCACGAGACAAGAAAATATCAATAATTAAAAAAATTCAATTAATTAAAAATAAATACCTGTGTCGTTAAAAAAAGAAAAAAAAAAAAAATCAACCTCTGTTAAAATATTCGTCGAGAGGAGATAGCTGAGATAACCTTGGGAACAGTGGGAACAAGAGTAATTCTCCCTACAAGTCAATTTATTTTTGTTGTGGAGATTGGGTGGTGATTATTTTTCCACATCCCACCCCATTCTCATTTTTCCCCACTCGTCGATATATTCCATCACCACCAACACCGCCACCGCCATCGCTGCCGCCGCCGCATCTCCGCCGACATCGTCGCACAGGTTATCGACTATCTCTGTCTGTCCCCTTTCTCTCTCGTGCGACATCGGAGTCGTCGTTTTCGTAATAATTTGATCAAAGGGACGGGATGTGAAATATGTGTTGTGAATTGGGGTTGATTTGTGGTCAGGATTGAAACCAGTAGGGTTTGGTTTGGACTCGAGATCTTGATTCTTCCATTTCGTTTCTGGTACTTGAGACGTCTATATGCTTGAGTGTGAATTTTGGATCGTGTACTACTAAATGAAATTAAGCCACTGCAACAACAATTGAGATATTCCATCATGGATAGGTTTTAAGGAGGATAAGATATACGTAGTCTTATTGGACGCTATTTTGTAAATTAGTGTTTGCGTGTAGACTCTACTTGGTGAAAAGTGTTCTAAGAGTTGTTATTCTTGTGGTTGAAGTTTGACCTAATTACGATGACTCAACGGCAATTGTTAACATATTCTAAGAGTAGTATTAACGTAGATCTTTTGCCAAGGTTGGGAATATGTTGATACAAGAAAGATTAAGAAAAAGATACACACAAAAATAGAGTTCTATACACCATTTCTGACTGGGTGTTGTACTCTTTCGTTGGAAATATTTGTCCGTTCACTTGCTGTTGTGTAAATGAATTCATATGAAGGATGGGTATGTGCAGAAACTGGACTTCTGCTGGAGTACTAGAAGCTGCATTTTCTTCCCGTATTTGGGAAAATCTATCATCCTTTACAGGCAGCATGGAAGACTCAATGATGCTCCCAGAACGCGAAATAAAGAAGGTATGTAGAATATGAATGACTGAGCGTGTGAGCTCACTCTATTGTGTATGTAATCAGCTGTATGAGCTGGGATTTCTCTGCTTTGCTGGACTACTTGATTGGTATCATGCGTTTTCTCGTGCAGGTGCAAGATCTTATTGAGTTGTGCCTTCAAAAGGACATGACTAGGGAAGAAACAGTGACCTTGATCTCAGAACGGCAAAAGCAGTTCAGAGCTGATTTTATCGATTTAGGTAATGTGAGCCTTTATGGTTACTACTTTAATTGGCTGATTTAGGCTGAGATTCGCAAAGCATCGTAATGTCGGTGCTCTTTGCACACCATTGTAATAATTTGCCCTTCTTGCATTGTTCGCTAAAATGAAACAATGCATACCTGTATCTGAAGCCTTAGAAACTCAGACCAAGTTTGAAATCGCAGAGATAAACCTATTCATCAATTACTCTTGAGATGTTGAGCTGCTGCAGTGTAGTTTGTTATATTGTGCATAACATGGTTATTTTCTTAAAAGTAGGCTTTGACAGGTTGTTGGAGATGATTCTCTGACATTGGCCTGTAGTTACAGAGATTGCTGGGTCATATGACCATACCTTTTTGAAAGTTAGGCCACTTTACAATTAAGAGTGGGGAAAGAATGTTTAACAATTCTATTGGGATATTGTCCAGATGTGGTCGAGCAATATTGGGCTATCTTGTTGCAAGCTGCTTTATGAACAGTTATGTCTTGTTTGCTGCTTTATTAACTATTTCGGTGGTGGTTGCTGCTGCTTTCTTTGATGTTGTGACTTTCTTTAGCTGCGTGCGCAATTCCCTCAGTCAATTTTGATATCTCCTTATGATCGCTTTATTTCTGTTCGTTTGATCATTGTGGATTCTAGATCCCTTCTACATGTTAATTTTATGGGACGTTGAAGTCATATCTTGTAAACTAATTATGAATATTGTTTCTTGTTCTTCTGTAGTCTGGGGGAGGCTTGAACAAGAGAACCGAGAATTTTTCGAGGCTTATCATGTTAGGTTGATGTTGAAGCTTCAGATACTACATTTCAATAACTTGCTCAAGAGACAGGTTGAGCTTATGAACCAGATTCAATCTTCTGAACCTTCTTGTCCTTCTGTTTCAAACGGATCAAATGTTAAACCAAGTATGTCTGTCTTTTCGTTCTACTTTCATTCAACCAGCTTCAGTTTGATAAATTATCTATGTAACAATTTCAAGCATTCCTTTACTCAAGCAGCTTCATAACTTTTAACATTGTGCCCTTATTCAGTCGTCCAACAAAGCTCTGGTAGCGTTGCCGCTGAAGATACCAGACATCACATCAAACCAGAGTGTTTCCAACCTATTCTGCCTTCTAGTTTCCCGGGTACATATGATAATGGCATAATGCATCCGGGTCATGGTATTTTGCCTATCCCGTCTGGGAACATCGGCGCTTTTGAACCTAGCGCACAGAGCTGTGAAATGGGTGCAGCAGTGAGAATAAATGGAGGAATGGTCAAGTCAGAAATGGGTTATTCATACAATCCTCAAGCCATTCTTGGGACCAATGGGAATGTTCTCGCGGAACGTTCAGATATAGTAGATGCATCTATTCCTTGCTTTTATGATGTCCGAAGCTCTCAGGCCTTGAATGAACAATTTTTCAATCTGGATAAGTCTTCAGCCCTGCTAGAGCAGCCTCCTCGAAGTCTTCCATTCTCGGAGTTTTCAGGTGGTTATCTGTGGTGTCATTTTGTGCCTTTAATCTCTTTATATTCGTGATTGTTATAGACTTCATTTAAACTTTTGATAATGGATACAGTTATGCTAGTGGCATGAACATTACACTAGTTTTTAGTCTGAGTGGTAAATTTCAAGTCTGAGACGTCTAACCACAGAAACTCTGTAAAGAATACATCGTACACAGTACATAAGAGGGTGAGGGAAACATGTTCTGCTTATGCTCTAATTTCATCCAGCATCAACTTGATTTATGTTTTCTTCCCGTATATTTCCAGATTTTCCCTCATTTGGAGCAGACTCAGACGAATTTCTTCATTCCCCAGATGGTAAGTCGAGTGCTGTCTTTTCCTTCTCTCGTTGAAAGGATAGTAAACCATTGTTTTGTTTATTCACCCTCATCTCAACCGAAAAATTTGTTGTATCAGAACACCATGAATTGGCAGATGGCTGGAACTATTAGGATGTTGGAGGTGACTACATCTCGTCGTAAGATTTCTCTGTTACTGCTTACTAATTCAATCTACTCTTTTGATGAGTTTTTTCTCCAGATGTTGGGGATTGTCTGCCTTTTTTTGCACTGTCACCTATGTCGGAGGCTGGTGTAAACCAAAATAGCTGAATTGAACTCTCCTTCTAAACTCAAGATTCACTGCATGTTTGCTGTTGTTTCTTAGAGATGCTTATATTTCATACTCATCATGCTCATAATTCGTCTTTACATTTCATTATGTCATGGTTTCATTTGTATTTTTTTTTATAATTGTCTTTTGTTCATGCTTTCTGGGTTCGGTTTCTCACTGCACGAATTGTTTCACCTTTTATTTCAAATGCCTAACTGTATAGAGTCCTTTATTGCTGCAATTCGGTTAGTGTTTCTTTTTCCCTGAAACTTGATGAAGTTGACGTAGAGTTATGTTTCCGCGTGCTGATTCCACTACAGGTCACGCCGTACCCATCCAATCGGAGTTGCAACTGTACATTTCATTTTAGGAGAATGAACAGGCGTTTTCAAATTCTTTTGCCTCATAGGTTGAATAGACTGTTGCGGCAACAACTGGTTTTCTTTGGCAGAAGAAGGGGAGAAGGGAAGAAATAGAAGACACCTTCAATTGAAGGGCGATGTGTATATGGTGGTGATAATTAGATTTGCTTAGACATCCAAGGTTATATTTGTGGTGTAATTATAGAATAAGTACTAGCCGATATTTATAGGTCCTCAAGGCTTGCGTGCTTTTTAGTCTGTTGGCTTCTGGTGTGTATTGACGACCATGGTTTCGTGCAGTATGTCAATAGTATGTGTAACTTAGCTGATAGTATTTATTTCATGATTCTAGGCTTGGAAGTGTGGTATATTTATACAGTTCATGAATGTTGAGTTTTCTGATCTACTTCTGAGATTGTGTATTTTGGCAGATATGATTCATCTCAAAAAATTTCTTGTCTGTTCTATTCCTGGTTTGGAACCTTACCTTTTAACTGCTCCATGTCCTTGTTCTAAACTTCGCAAAAACTAAGTGTAATCATGCTAGAAACATTGTCTTCAGCATAACACTTGCTTATGTAGGAGTGGTGGAGGTATCGAGGCGCATTTGTTTTGAGAAAGTACGCAAGTTAAGAATTATTTTGTATGCCCATGAAGCTATATTGGTTATCAACCAAGTTCACTCATACTATTACAACTCGTATCCATGCAAACATACAGAGTCAAGTTGTCATTGCATGCGAACACCAAAGGTAGCAGCAAACCGATTATCATTGGGGTAAAAATGCGTATGTTAAATTCAACACGAGAAGTCCTCAAGTGAATAGTTACCTCGTGCGCAAAACAACTGCCGACCCAAACACTGAGAGCAGCAATTGGATTACACATCCACCTCTATAACTCGACTACAAATGGTAAAGTCGGAGATCAAGTTGTAGTTCACATCGGCAGGGTCCTAAGTGAGCTAGATGGTAAGGTAAGCTAGTTAACTAAGGAGGACCAGAATTCAAAGCACACTCCAAATCCTTAATCAGATCATTTACAGCCACAATTCCAACCGATATTCGAACAAGATCTTCAGTGAGACCTCTGGCTTCACGTACTGATGCCAGAATGCTTGCATGGGACATGAAGCACGGTAGGCTTATCAGAGATTCCACACGTACTGCCCAAGTCAAATGAACCACTTAATACACGGAGCTTAAATATCAGGATATCATCTCCAAGAGGGAAACAAACGCATAAAAGTGCAATCTTTTCTTTCTAATTTCTTGATAATGCAATCGAGGGTGAAATGAAATTAACCAACACTGACTGTAATGCTGAAGTACTTAGTCGTGTCCACAACATGCTTCGAGAGAGCCAATGACCCTGTGAGAAAACTAAGAACAGAACCTGCACCACTTGCCTGCAACAATAAAATGCAGCACCGGGATTAGACAAGGAAACTGTTTTATTTGCTGTTCAAACAAGCTGGACGGATGCTAAAGACACACCTGAGAGTAGTGCAGAGATTGTCCAGGATGCCCAGGAAGTCCGGCATAATTCACCATCTTGACTCTTGGATGCGAGGCAAGAAACTCAGCAATCTTTTGTGCAATTCTCCTGTCAAAGAGATGAACAACAAACATCCAAAATTAAGCTCACATAAAATATTGTCACATGTTCGCAACTAAATCTCCCTGTTAAGTTGATTTGTGTCTCTATTAATATTTGACTACATCCATATGCTGATCGTCAGCTATCTAGTACACCATCAATGTCTTTTTATCCGGAATGAGACCCGTATACTACAGGATAAAATCCAATTGAAAGTGCCCCTCGATGTTATTCACATCTAGGGCAAAAAATGCTAATGCTCTTCTGCAAAAGCTGGATAACATCTGAGAAACTTGAACCCATAATGCCAAATAAGCACATGGAAACGAACACTAAACATGTTTGAAGGAGCACCTGTCGCTTTTCAACACAGAGGACCATAGTCATGATTCCCGCTAAGCAAATGCAGCAGTCGGATGGAGCCAAGCCAGCGCCCTCTGCATTCTGAATGAGGTACAAGTCCTTTGCCAAACTAGTCAAAGCACGATACTGTTAGAGAAATCAGAGCACGGTAAAATTGAGTTTGGGGCTGGTAAACCATAATATGCAATATAGTAACATTTTGCACGAAATGGTGTGTGCATTACTTGCCATTGAAAATTATCACCAACTCAGAATCCTAGGCTCGTCATGTATAGGAATGGGTTTATTCATACTAATTCAGCACCTTTATCATAGTAAGCTGCCTACATCCTGGAGTGCAAGAGTACACAACAACATGGCTTTGTTGTCAAGTATACCTTTCGCCTTTAATGGCAAGAGCACCCGGCATTAACATCACTTTGTCCAGCTATAAATTTTGTGGTAGAGGTCATGACAATATATGTCCATGGAAAATATATATCAGCAAAAAAAGAAAAAAAAAAAAACAGGTGATCGAACCAGAAACTTGGTTATGCTATGGAATATCAGTACCTGTGCCAAGTTCTAGTGGTCAGCACAGAACAGGAGACATGAGACTGTTATCCACCAATAGAAGAGCACCATGTGCATGTGCCATCTCAGCGACTTTCTAAAGATATCAAAGAATGAAGGAAAATACAGTTCTCATAAAACAACAGGCGCGATAAATTTCAATACCCTAACCCTGGGAAAACTGATTAGTCTCTCATTCCACGAGAACATCGAGTATACAGAGTTGAACACTGAGTTCAAAGCTTTCCCACCTGTGCACATGGAGTTGAACATAACACCCTGCCCACCCTTTCTCATTTGGTTCAAGTTAAATTCCAAATCTCATTTTCATCCATCAAAAATACATATAGATTAGACCTAGTGCCAAAGGCTTCAATTTACCACAGGTGGTCATGCAAGGAAACATTATAATGAGCCAATCCATTTAAGACATTTTAGTAAGCATTGTCACATAATTTCCTTATATGAAATGCAGAAGAATACAACTTGCCTGCTTGAAGGAATCTATTTACCACAGGTGGTCTTGCATTTTCTTGTTTGCGACAGGAATCTGTCCATGATTTCACGCTACTCCGAAGAGTCAAAGAGAAGAGAAAGCTTTCTTAAACAGTTTACGTCACTTGATACCTCAATAATATTCTGTATTGTACAAACATTATATGAATGGAGCTAGCGGGGAAATCAAGTTCCAAGTGATAGTTCTACACTTAATCTAAATGTATCATGAGCTCAGTCTATGCGCAGCGAGCATGAACAAGCTCAAATAAGCATCCCCCATAAGCTACATTCAATTCATTTCAGATAAATGCTTTGAAGATCGACACATAAGCCACTTAACTAATACTTCATACAGCGATCTGACACCATTACATCAGCAACTAAGCGAAGATTAAATTGAAATGGGAATATTAAACAACATCACGTAGTTGGTGCCATTTCCGTTCTTTTCCCTGGAGCTATCATGAAAGCTATTAGTATCTAATATAAATACAGCCATGAAACCTCTCTAATCCCGTTAGTAAAAAGAGGTTTTACTATGACACAGACCAACAAGAAATAGCTAACATACATGACAGGAATTTGAACTGAGCCCATTGCCACTTTCCACGACCTTATTCATGCCGACAACATATCAAAACAACAAAGAAACATATCTTTGTATGACACAGACCAACAAGAAATAGCTAACATACATGACAGGAATTTGAACTGAGCCCATTGCCACTTTCCACGACCTTATTCATGCTGACAACATATCAAAACAACAAAGAAACATATCTTTGTATGACACAGACCAACAAGAAATAGCTAACATACATGACAGGAATTTGAACTGAGCCCATTGCCACTTTCCACGACCTTATTCATGCCGACAACATATCAAAACAACAAAGAAACATATCTTTGTATGACACAGACCAACAAGAAATAGCTAACATACATGACAGGTATTTGAACTGAGCCCATTGCCACTTTCCACGACCTTATTCATGCTGACAACATATCAAAACAACAAAGAAACATATCTTGGTACCCGAATAAGGAAATCATACCCTCTCTGCTCAAAGGATTCATGCAAATCCGGCAGGACAAACCATCAGCCCCACTATCAACAGCTTCCACAGCCTTACACTCAACCCCACTACCATCCTCTGCAGCCTTAACCTCATTGCTGCTGCTGCTCGACGCCACAGCTCCAACATTCTCCTCTTCCTGCCAATGCGCATCTCCCTGCCCGTCTTCACCATCCCAAGGCACACCATATACGGCCTCTCTAAGATCATCCCCACCGCTCTTCCCACATCGTCATCATCATCCTGAAAATATCTTCATCATCCTGAACATCAGCATCATCGAGATCGAACTCCGGTCGAACACAGCATCGACGTCGTCGTCCGCTTCGCGTGGTTCCCGATCCACATCGGATTCGGCGACGGCGGAGATGTGTGAATCATCGTTGAGGTGATCGGAGGAGGCGATGCTGCGGTCGGCGTCGGAATCTATGTTGACCCTTGCCGGCGGCGTTGGAATGGGTGGGTTGATTTCTGCTTCAAAAGAGGATGGATGGATACTGATCGATGCTGATGGAATGGGTGTCGGAATTCATTGGTTTAACTTATTTATATATTGTCAACTTAGAGCATCTCCTGCGCCGAGGGGGATAGATATTTGCTATAGCTAAAAGATTGGCAAACACTATGACTTTAATCATGCTAGAGACATCATCTTCAGCATAAAGTTTGCGTACGTAGTATTAGTAGTGGTATCCAGACGTCTTTGTTTGCAGAAAGAGTTAATAAAAGAATTTTTATGTATAAATATATCTCAGTTCACTCCGACTATTAAAAACTTGTGTTCATGCAAACATACTCGGTCAAAGTAGTAGTCATTGAACAGGAACACAAAAGGTAGCAGCAAACTGGTTATTATTAGGGTAAATACGCACAAGTCTTATTCAACACCAGAAGTTCTTCAGTGAATAGTTATCTCTTGTGCAAAGCAACTGCCGACTCAAACATTGAGAGCGACTCAAACATCAAGGTTCTAAAATGGAAAAGCCAGAGACCAAATGGTAGAACACATCGGCTGAGTCCTATGTCAGCTAAATGGTACGATGCTGGCTCAGATCTAAGGAGGACCTGAGTTCAAGGCACGATCCAAATCCGAGATCAGATCATTTACATCCTCAATTCCCACCGATATTCTAACAAGATCTTCAGTGAGACCTCTGGCTTCACGTACTGGTGCCGGAATACTTGCATGGGACATGAAGCACGGAAGGCTTATCAGCGATTTTACACTCCCTGGAAAAGACAAATGCACAATTCAATCTTCGGGGTTAGAGTTATCAGGATATGATCCACACAGTGAAAATAATATGCAAGTATTTAACTGCAACATTTTCTTTTTCTATTATTCTAGCTAATGACATCGAGAACGAAGTGAATTTACCAAAACTGACTGTAATGCTGAAGTACTTGGTCGTGTCTACGACATGTTTTGAGAGAGCCAATGACCCTGTGAGAAAACTAAGAACAGAACCTGCACCACTTGCCTGCAACAATAACATGCAGTGGCAGGATTAGACTATCAGTCGTGTTCCTCAACGTCATATTCACTGTCCAAACAAAGCTGGAAGGTTCCAAAAGCCATACCTGAGAGTAGTGCAGAGATCGTCCAGGATGCCCGGGAAGTCCAGCATAATTTACCTTCTTGACTCTTGGATGCGAGGCAAGAAACTCAGCAATCTTTTGTGCATTCTCCTGTCAAAGAGACGGATAAAAATAAAAAATTAAGCTCACATAGAAGATTGTCCGATGTTCATAACAAAATCTCCCTTAAGATGATTTTTATGTCTATTAGTATGTGACTAGACCCATATGCTGATCACCGGTTATCTAGTACACCCTCATTGTCCTTTACCCGAAATGAGACTCGTAGACTACAGGATAAAAGTTCAAATTGAGGTACCCCTCAATGCTATTCAGATTTAAGGCAAAAAATGCTTATTCTCTTCTTGCAAAAGCTGGATAATATCCGAGAAACTTGAACTCTAATGTAAAAGAAGCACATGAACTCTAATGTAAAAGAAGCACATGGATACAAAATAAACATTTTTGAAGCAGCACCTGTTGCTTTTCAACACGGAGAACCATAGTCTTAATTCCCCTTAAGCAAATCCAGCAATCGAATGGAGCCAAGCCAGCACCCTCGGCATTTTGAATGAAGTACAAGTCCTTTGCCAAACTAGTCAAAGCACAACATTGTTAGAGAAATCTGAGCCAGGTGATATTAAGTAAGCGACTGGTAAACCAAAATATGCAATATTGGCAACATTTTGCACGAAATTGTGCATGCATAAATAGGAGATGAAGATTATCACCGACTCAGAATCTGGGGCTCGTCGTGTGTAAGTATTGGATATTCACACAAAAAACTAGCCAAACTGTAACAGGCTAATGCTTAGCAGCTCTATCATTAATAGCTGCCTATACTCCGAAGTACCAGAGTATACAACAATATGGCTTTGTTGTCAAGTATACCTTTCACCTTTGATGGCAAGAGCACCGGCCATAACATCACTTTGTCCAGCTATAAATTTTGTGGCAGAGTTCATGACAATATCTGTCAATGGAAGATATACAATCGGCAAAACAATGAGAAGTGATCAAACCAGAAATTTGGTTATAATATGAAATATCAGTACCTGCGCCAAGTTCTAGTGGTCGGCAAAGAACAGGAGACATGATACTGTTATCCACCAGTACAAGAGCACCATGGGCATGTGCCATCTCTGCAACTTTCTAAAGATAGCAAAGAATGAAGGCAGATGTTAACTAGTTGAATGTGGATACAACTCTCATAAACAACAGGCGAGGATAAATTTGAATGCTGTTAGAAAATAAAAACTTATCAAAGGCTCTCCCATACACCAATCCTGGTACTTCGATGTTACCACACACTAAGTAGTGCAAAAATTTACCCGAATATCACATATTTGTTGTCTAGGATTAGTTGGACTCTCCATCCAGACAAGCTTCGTCCACGGCCCAATTCCGGAGTGAACTTCCTCTAAATCACACATATTCACTCTCCTGCACATGGCATTAGATCATCATCTTCATAATCTGATTGGGCAAAGCATAAAATACAAAGTCTAATACTGACTTCACTACTATGCCCGTCTTTGGAAGAACTTCAGACAACAAACGATCAGATCCCCCATAAATGTCATCCCCAGCAACGATTTCTTGACCTAGAGTTTCAAAATGAAGAAAAATAAGCAGAAGATGGGATTATGAAATGCCGTAAACAATTTAACAGATTAAAAAAGAAGAACGAAAGGGGTCTATATGAAATGTCATGCTAGCCAGAAAGGGGTCGGACCAGTTCCAACAAGACGCGTGACTGCGGTCAGAGCAGCCATTCCACTAGTGAAGCAGAGTGCTCGATCTGCTTTCTCCAGCTTTGCAATAAGACTGCAAACAGAAAGTGAACAGCGCATGGTGCTTCAGTCAAAATAACAAAAGAAGATCATCGAACAGTGTGCCATTTCATCAACGACAATGAGTTGGAGCCATACTTCTCTAGAACGGTACGAGTCGGATTTCCACTCCTGGTATAATCATATGGGCCATTCTCCACAGCTGACGGCTGCAGCAGAACATTGAAAATTGAAGGGATCAAGATCAAAGCTTTAGTAACTGACAATACACCTCCAAACCCTGATAGTCGAAGTAGTTTTCCATTCCACGAGGCGCAAGAACATCAACTTAAAATAGAAATGAATACGAAGATCATAGCTTTTTATTTTCCACATATGCTCACATCACATGAGAACAGTTTGCTGAAGTTGAATTCCAAAGCTCATGGTAACCCTCAATTATGCATAGACTAGAGTCTCTAGATTTCTAGACCTAGTGGCGAAGGCTTCTATCACCAAGGACTACGTAAGACCAAAACATTGCAATAAGCCTCGCCATTACGGGAGACTCATGATGTGACGATCACCCTCACATCATGCAGATTCATCACCCTCAGATCATGAAGACTCCTAACAAGAAACCCAAAAGCAAATGACTTGCCTGCTTGAAGGTAGCGGTCTGGTAAAGCGGAGTACTCATCGAACCAAATGGATCAAACCGGCTACTAAAATTCATCAGCAACGTCGCCACACTCGGCTCCTCCACTTCCACCTCTACAAAATCCATTCCACAAAACACCTCAATCAATCAATCGAACAATCCACACAATCAAACACAATTACTGAAAATGCTGAAAACCACAAACCAGTCAAACACTCCGCAACGCCGCCATCCACCGACACCGCAGAAGCCTTGACCTCCATCTCCTTCCCTCCCACACAACTTACACTCATCATCCCCACACTCTTCCCCACACTCATCGACCTAAACCCCACACTAATAGGCTGCTGCAATCCACCCGTCAGAGAACCCTAAATCACACACAAAACACCAATTGAATGAGTGAGATCGCAAATCATCAATCGAATGGACTTATTAGATTAGGGTTTTGGGACTTACACGAGAGGTGGTGGTGGTGGAGGGGAGGGAGTTGAGTGTGGGGCCGGCGGAGAGAGATGAGGTCATTGTTCAGTGCGGCGGCGGCGGTTGTGGTACTGTGGGGGTGGTGGTGGAGGAGGAGAAGGGTATATATAGGTGGTGAAGAGGCGTGAGCATTGTGAAGGGGTGCGTGAGTATACACATGAGAGATATTATCTATAGGTGGTGGAGAGGCGTGAGCATTGTGAGGGGGTGTGTCTGAGTATACACGTGAGAGATATCTTTTATAAAACTCAACGGCATAGGGATTTTTACTGATTTTACTAGTACTAAAGAGATTTAACATTTTTGACCCAAAAAAAAAAAGAAAAAAAAAAAGAGATTTAACACTAATGAGTGGATGTTATTTGCAATTTTTTGGGTTTTTATGGATTTTAGGGTAATATTTTTTACTAATTTCTCGTGTTTATAACACCTATCTTAATCATATTTGTTTCTGATCTAATCTAATCAAATATTTAATTAGATCGGATCTATTCTACTATATATTATATTATATAATCTCTTGCAAATGTTATGACACGATATGATAAGGCAAATTTTGGATGACAAACCGTATAACATAATATTATTGTAATTTCATAAAGATATCAGTTTATATAATATAATATAATATATATCGTATTATCCGATCTTTTTTAAGTGATAAACGTTATTGAAAATATAAAATGAATAAAAAAATATCACGTTCAATATATACTACTTCCTATCACGTTTTTTTCCTTAATTTCAATATAAATACAACACTTCTATTCTTTTCTTATTTGATAATGAATTTATATTAATTTTATCAATCTATCCCATCATCTTCTCTCACATAAATTCAACGCATATAAAATCTCATGCTAAATCAAACCCTTTCAATTAAATTAAGATGAAGATAGTATCTTTTAAGCTGTAAGTTTATGTAAAATTTACCTAAAAGACTAACTTTTCAATGTTTTTAAGCATAACAACTAAATTTTTTGCTATTATTTCAAATTATATAGATTTTGTCATATTTGCCCACATTTTCATTTTGGAAATGATCGAGTGCAATTTTGCAATTTACCAAAATATGAATATTCTTTTTTTTCCGTCTAAATGGTTCCATCATTCAATAATTTTTTTTTTAAAAAAAACTGATTCGATCCTCCACCGTTATCGTCTCTCTCCCATCACCCTCACCTCAGCCATCGACACCCTCTTCCATCGTCTTCTTTGTCCTGCTCCTTATGAGTTTTATCCCGCAAGGGTTATACCCCCCTCTCTCTCCTCCTCACCATCCCTCGTTTTTCTCTTTACGTCGGTTGTACACCTTCATCGATTAGCCTCCTCGAAGGAGGTTGAATCAGTTATAATCCAATTCGTTAATTTTACGTTTTCATCAGTTGTACTCCTTCGAGCAACTCCACGGAAAATGGGTCGTACAAATGAGTTATATCCCACAAGCGTTATACCCCCTATTTCTCTTTTCTTCTCACAATCTCTCTGTCTCCATACCATACAAATTACAACACTTGTCTTATTTGGATATTTCACAAAAATTATAATACTTTCCTAATTTGATAAGAATAACCTCAACCAGATACTGATTATCATGTCTATATCTCGGCTTCTTTGAACGGATCTCTTTCTGGATAGTCACCCACCTACAAAAACGGCAATGCTTAGAAGGCACGGTTACAAATATTTTATCCATGACAACATTGCGTCAAATGAAGACTGTACTGTTGAGTCATAGCCAGGAACCAGATAACACAAGGGTTTGAACACGACCTAAACTCATGGACTTGTGCATCGACCAATTCAACGTATGACGACGATGATAGTTTTTAAAAAAATATCATAAGCATCGGAGCAGCGAGTCTAAGCATGTGCAAACCTTCACTTTGTCCGGCCTAACAATAGCTCCACGTCGAGGAGGGCAATCGAAGAATCGCGTCCCTTTCACCCTGAAAACACGAACAAGGCAAACTCAAGATTCTAGATTATGTAACCAACAACAAAAACAAGCACTACTGTTGCTTTAGCTTCTGCATGTCGCACCAACTTCATGCAGCATAACATAGATATTTAACAATGCGGGAAACACGGAGGTGAATATATATCTGACCACAGTAATAACAGGGCCTAGAGTCCCAGCACTGAAAGCAACTCATATAACAGAAAAATCAGAGAAGATATCTCCAAGTTTACCTACTAAAAATATGCAAGCTCACCCACAAATGTTTTTTCCTAAATTTGGAAGTGAGAATACTGTAACCTGTAAGCGTCTATATTGCCAGCAAAGTCATAAAATGCAAAAATAACAGGATCAAGGATAACTTACATGCCATCATGCTTGCCCAAGGGTTCATCATATTGAATCCCAACCCAGAAACCACGGCCCAAATTCTCTGCTCGTCCTACGAATTTGACAACACCTCTTTTCTCTCCTGGTTCAACTTGGCACCTATCTCCCACCTTGAAGAACATATTAGCGTAAGGGATCAACAAAACATGTGAGTTACATGTTCTTTCAAGAAATTAGCCAACTAAGGCGGCTTTGCCATGATCACTGTACATGAAAACAATATTTTCCTACATTTGGGAGTCGATGAAGGTTAATCATACCTTAAGTCAAAGAAATAGGAATAGCACATAGGTTATGCCAAAAGATAGGATAGCAACATCAGTTGGCAAAATTTATTTGATTTTTCCTCACAAACATGTTTGGGTTAAACTCGGGAAGTGGGCTTGAACTCGGGAGTCCAAGCGTCTAAGGTGGATAGTCTTTTGGGCCCTGATCTAGACACGAGAATCTGCACGGACCAGAAACAACAAGCTTGGTTAGTCGGCCTCGAGGTGTCATCCTCGGGGACCGGCTCCGATGCCTAAGTCAATCTCGGTCCAAAAATGAAGATCAATGACTGAGTTGGGATCCAAGAAATCTTATTTTTTTAGTTAATAAATAAGAATATTTATAACATACTATTCACCTTTTGTATGGTTGACACTTGTTACTACCTTAGGAAGCATAGAACTTAGTTATCCATGTGATGTCATTTGTCCTTTTCTAATAGGCTCTTAATTTAATGATGTTGGACCTTTACCCCATACGATCACATTTTTCTTGTATAACACTTGCCTCCCAAGTCCCGAGTTGGAAAGTCCAGGTCGGGGGCTTCCAACTCGGGAGCTCAGTGAAGTCAGCATTTTGGCCTTCGGACCTTTAATCCCATTAACCTTGTGGACCCTTGGCCTTTAGTTCGGGGGCATGATTGACTGACTCTTAGTCGAATAAAATAAAAGGAGAAGAGAGTGACCCCCCACCCCCGCTTTTGTTCGGATCATATAGTCAAAGGCTTCTGCTCGGGCAGGGCTACCTCTCACGGGAAAAGGAGCCCATGCCTCTTCCCTTTCATCCATGTCGCTATCGAAGTTTCTATCCAGTGAGTAACTACTTGAGTTACGAACAAGAACCGATTTAGTGGCCGTTGATCCCGATTTAGTAGTTGTTGTACGACTCTGACCATCCATGTAGGCAGATGAGACGATCGATTCTATTCCTTCAGATCGGAAAGGTAGGGATTTCTCCGACTGCTGGGGAAGACTCGCTTAGGTACGGGTAGTAGGGGCTGGCATCGAGAAGGAGGTACGAGGATCATCGAACTTGGCATTCTTCGAGGCTTGACCGAGTTAGGCCTTATCCTTTTGAGAGTGGATAAGGTTGAATCCCAACTGATTTTAAAACCTGAAACTATTGATGACGGAGTCATAATGATGGAGTTTGAAACATCATGTGGGAATTCATGCAATGCAATGCTAGCGTCATCATTACAGAGTTAAAGCGTCACGTCATTAAAACTTGTTGGGTAATGATAATGGCTTGGATGACGTGTGAGCCTCAGATTGGTTGGACCGACGGTTTCTAGCTAAAAGACTTTGGGCTTCTCTCGCCAAAAGCCCATGAAGGGTTGGGCCCATTGTCTATATAAGGGGATGGTCCCCCCTTTATTTCTCCTTCTCTTTCTTCGTTTCCTCACAACCTCTCCCAAGCTTGGTTCATTCCTGAACTTAGCGCCCTCCTGAACTTGAAGTCCTTTCAACTTCGAAATTCTATCATCTTTTCAACTCTCAAGGTAACAATGAATTCTTAGACTACTGACTATAACTCCAAGGAGGAGAAGGTCTCTTTGCATAGGAAACCTAAATGTAGGAAAGCCCCCAACCGTTGGAAGACTCCAGCATGACTACGCCTTCCACTCCGAGGAAAAGGACATTTCCGTCCTCTTCTAGTTCGGATGAGGTAGAGTCCAGAGCTGGAGTCAATGTCCATATTTCGTCCTCTGAGGACACCTTGGCCGATGTAGGGGATCTTGACCTTTTTTGAGTATGATTCTAAAGCTGCTGAGAACCCTGTGGTCGGGGTTGTCCCTGAGGATGCCCCTGGGGTTACCAAGGCTCCTGAGGTCGATCTCTCCCGAGTTGCTCTTACGCGAAAGTCGGGTAGGGCTGACCCTAGGCGTCCCGGGAGTGCTCTAACTCTTTCACCATGAAGACTACCTTAGCTCTCTTCCTAGAACGCGGATCCCAGAGCCCTTTGAGTTCTATCTTCCCCGAGAGAAAAATCGCATCTTTACCCCTTCTAATTCCAAAGTTCTTCCCTTTTAGGGATTTGATTTGCCAACTTCTCTTTGAATTTCCTGTAAGTACCTGATAACAAAAGAGTTTTTCATGCCTCTACAATAAACGTACAAACGAAGGAACTCCTTCTGACATATTCACTAGAGTGACACCAAACGAAACAAAGCCAAACAAGACAATGTATTCCAGGTCTAGTCCCATGAGTTAACGGAATCTCTCCACATCAACCCAGCTTTGCACCAATAAGCTGTAAACCGAAGATTGCAGCGTGCGATTTAGGGGCCAAGGTAGACAATCTATGTCAATGTGCTCATACTCTGTAATCCCAAATTAACAGAGAATACATTTTACTCAAAATGGCATATTTCTAAACTCAATGCAAAGAAGAGGGGGGGGGGGGGGGGGGGGG
>LIEC01010756.1:0-43704 GCA_001925005.1 Drosera capensis
TGCTTGTCAACATATATGTCCTTGAAACGGGTTCTGTGCCTTCAGTGGTCACATATTGTGCGCATCGGTGCTAGTGTTTAGCTGTTAGCAGCTTTAGCTACTTGTTCATAGCTGCAGGAATCGAACTTACCCTGCTGGATTGACGAGAGGAATGCTATTTATGTACAAAGGAAAAATTGAGTCTTCTTATTATGTAAAACAACTTGTATAAATGATTGGTATATGTGGTATCATCCTCTTCGAGGATATTTCACAGTTGATCCTTTTTGGTTGTCTCCTGTAATCCTGTTTCCTTTTTATTGTTTATGCTCTCTCTTCGAGATCTGGACCGCAAGCAAAAAGAAATGCTTCACAGGTTTACATAGTGGGGGTATCGTTTCTTTTATCACAACTATGTGCAAACGACATAGCTTATGTCGTAATGGACAAGGTATGAAGAGGATGGATGTATGTCGTCTTAATCAGCTGCTCGAGAGGAGGGATGTATGACGTCTTACTCAGTTGCGAGCAACAGAGACTAATCAATTCTTTGCGATCTTGATGGTGCAACATCAGCCTTATTGTTAAGCAAGAGTATATTCTGGGGCGACCTTTGAATCCCTATAGGAATGCTCACTTTTTAACAATTCTGTTGACTATTAAATGTAGTAGTATAAAAGAAACGGTATACATTTATGTATACCAAGTTCAAAATCCTCGACCACAGGGGTGGGGTGAACTGTAGGCGACTGTTGTAGGAAATGCGGAATGCACCACGCGTGCGTCGGTGGGAGAGGGCATGGCAATTCGTCTTGGCGTTGGAACAGCGTGGCCCATGCATGGGAGCAGAGCAAATCAGAACAGTAAACTAGTAATCTCATAAAATATAGGATTTATAATGAGTGATTAATACGTAATTTTACTGATGTTATTAATAAGTTGAAAGAAATTACGTATCATGAGTAATTTTATAGGATTTATAATAAGTCATTAATACATAATTTTACTGATGTTATTAGTAAGTTGAAAGAGATTACTTGATCATGAGTAATTAATCTCATACTTGATTATGAAAACTTGTGCGTATCATGAAATATCAAATCCTGGATCACGTTAAAGCCAATAATAGTTTTCATAATTGAGAAAACCAAAAATATTTCATAATACATACAAGTTTAGATGTGTTTAGTTAAAATTATAACATGGAGAAAGATGTGTTTTGGGCTTAGTTGATGAGAGTGGGTCTCTTACTTATTAGGGTCATATCATTACTTACTAAATTCAATACATTTATAAAATTTTATAACAAAATAATATATTTCAATTAAATTGAAACGAAGATAGTAATTTTAATGAGACGGACAAATGATAATATTACTACCAAGACTTCTTTTTATTTTCTTTTATTACTACCAAGACTTTAATCCTATTTCGCCCGGTCGGACCATATATCACGAAATCTACCTGATCTATCCCAAAAAAGGGAAAGGGACACTTCAAAACCCGCATTAAATACCGTCTATTAATAAACCAATAGTCAGGAAAAAAAACACTCCAACTCAACCCAACGAGACAGATACTCCTATCGGATAGAGAATAGAATAACCACTTTCACCAGTTTCACTAAACAGAGAAGAACTAAATCCAGAGCACAACAATTTCATACTCCTAATAAAAAAAGAAACAAAACAAAAATCAATCAAGCAAGGAAAGCGACATGTCTCCTCAAAATGGAACTCCAATTAGAAATCCCAAATCCTCACTTTCCCAGCATTCCATTTTCCACACTCAAAATGGTATCAACAAAATATTAAAATCCAATCAAACAAACATGGAAACGAACAAACCAATCACTCTTTTCTCAATCCAATCCAAATTCGCTGTCATTGACGGCGGCGGCCAGCTTCGAATCGTCGCCGCCGTTGCGGTCTGATGATTCGGAGCCGGCCGTGTTAGAAGCAGAAAAAGAGGATGAAAAACGAGGAGGGGTTGAGGTATAGTGTGAGGAGGGGAAGCCACGTGGAGGGGTGGGATTGGGCTAGGTGGTTTGATGGTCCATTCCCTTTCACTTTTTCTCTCTCATCCGCGTGTGTGTTGTTGTGCCATGTCAGCACCCGGCGAAGAATCCGTATCATGTGCCCCATATTTTCCCTCTTTCTCTCTCTACATATACATTTGTCTTTGGGTTTGGGGTTGGGGTTTCTCTCTCTTCCTCGGTTATCCCACCTGTCCTCTTCGTTTTGCTTCTACGCCCCCAAATACCCTAATCCCCAATCCCTTCCCCTAATCTCAATCCCCTTTTGCTCCTCGTCGAATCTGTGGTTGCAATCTGTTTTTTCAGGTACCCAATTGGTTCAATTGAAGATTTCAATCACTATTTGGTGACTTGGTGGTGTTGCCTCTGTTTAAAGTTTTGGTCTTTGCTTTCTGGGAAGTGAGTTTAAGGTACCTTTGGTGGTTGGATGATGGGATCAGTTTTTTTTGTTGGTTTTGGTTAAAGGGCAGTGGGTGAATTGTTGTGTTGGGGTGGTTTTGGGGTGTGATTGGGGAATGGTTAGAGATGGTTGTGATGAATGGTAAAATTTCTGTTGTGTAATTGGTTTGGTTTTTGGTGTTGTTTTTTTTTTCCTGGAATGGGAGTGATTTTGGGGTGTCTTTGGCCTTTAATGGGGTGATTAGTTGGAATGCTTGATCGGTTGGCTGATCGCTGCGGTTTTGGGGCAAGATTAGGGGACGGTGTTAGTTTGCGGTATTGCTGTTGGAATGTCTGCAGTGGTTTTCATGTTTGACACTAATACTTCGAGCTTAGTGTGGTTCTGTTAGTTGTCAGTATTGTAATGCAGTACTTGGAGAAATCGAATTAGGATGCGTTTATAGGTAGCTTGTATGTGGTCTCAACAAATGATGTGCTTTCTTGAGTGATTAGTGTGTTGTGGCACGGGGTGAAAGGTCCATGAATTGCAAGAAAACCTGCGTTTTTATGCTGGTTGTATCATTTTCGATTATTCCTGCATGTGGCTGGTCCGGCATGCTTTATCATTTATGAACAAATGTCTCTGTAGCGATTTCAATGGACTTTGTTATTTGCCCCTGCTTTACTTAAGAAAGATGTAATTTTTGGACTTCTATATGTCGTTGAAGTTTTAGGGAAGTTCTCATGAATACTCACTCTTGAACTTATAATCAGCCAAATTCAGATGGATGCTGAATTTTAGGGCTTACGAAAAGAGCAGATATGAGAACCAAGCGGCCTATTACGTTGCAATTGAAACACTGTTCTAGTAGGACATTTGTTGATTGGTGTTTCATTCAACCTGGCATTTCTGCATTATGCTTAATGTGAACTTATGAATTTAACCACTTATGCTTGCATTAGAATTAAAGATGGATAATGGGACTGAGATTCTATAGCCGAAACAACATCATTGCACTTGATTTCTTTTTCTATATTATACTTCTTCACAATTTACAGTGCCCCTTGCAGAAGCCTATTCTAAAGATATATCACCGCCTATTCTTCCCTCCCCTGTTTGATGTTTTGAACACAATTCACTTGCTCTCTCGTGAAGTGGGAAGTTTAAGGCTGGACAGGCTGCTGCTGCTGCTGCTATTTAGATCAGGAGCTTAACTTTCTGCATATTCTCCATTTTCCCCTGGTTCTTTTGATTGATTCGCCTAATTTATTATCCGACTGTGAGAAATGATTATTTATCTTGTGTTCGTGTTCCCCTGAAACACGATTCGCTTTTGCTGTTGATATTTTGAGAAGACAAGGTTGAGTAACATTTTATATTCAAATATGTTTGGCTTAGTAAAGCCTATGCTTGTTCAGTGAATTTGAATGTTTATTTTTATCATTTCTGGATCATGCGGTGAAGTTAGTGGTGATTTACTTGATTCTGTGTGTCGTGTAGTGTCAGCTAAACTTGCAATTTTGTGCAGCTTGTAGACATGCTTTTACTTTTTCTTTTGCTGATACGATTTGTTTCTCTGAAATTTAACCTTTTCTTGTCAGCAGGATCTGATCAGTGTGAGATCCTTGCCTTCTGTAAAGAGTGTCTGGCAGCCTGAGTACCTGTCCTTGCTATGGTTCGATTGTCTTTTTGGAAGGGTTGAATTGTTGAATCGGGATCCAGAGATGAAGGAGAAGGGCAAGGTGCCTAACAACATAATCAGTAGTGACTGGGTGATGAAACACAAACGTGGAAAGATTCCTAGTGGACCAGATGTATCTGGATTGAAGAAGAATGGTTCTGCCACAGAACCTGCAATTAATCCTGATTCTGGCCAAGATGTTGGACAGAAAAATGATGTAAAACATGACCAATATTTACCAAAGAGGAAAGGAGATGATGGTGTAAGTTGATGTGTATTTTTTTTCCCTGTGAACAATTAGCTTTGATGATGTCTACTTTGCATCCTTTTGACTCTACATATTTTAGTTGTCCTGCACATTTTCTTCAGTAAGTCTGAATTGGGCCATGTCTTTAGCTCATCATCATGAAGCAGTTAATTCAAACTTGCAAACTTCTAACACCAATAATTTCAATGAATTATGTGAATGTTAGAGGTTAACATTCTAAACTGGCTCAGCTTTTAGTTCACTCCACACCTGTATAACTTGATTGACTCAAAAGGCATTGCACTCAGTGGACTATTTTGACCTATGCACCCATACAAAATAAGGAACCTACATGCTCTTGCCTATTTTAGGTACTCAATTGTTCTCCTTATCCCTGTTGTATGTATATGACTCACCCCCCCCCCCCCCCCAAAAAAAAAAAAAAAAACCACATGATCCTGGCAGTGCAGGGTGTGGGAAGGGCAAAGTATATGCAGTGTTATCCTTGTTTTATATTTATAATAGAGAAACTGTCTCTAGATGCCCTCGAGTGGTGTCGAACCCTTGATCTATGGTTAGGGGGAGCAATTGCTTACCACTTTGCTAACTCCTCTTGACTGTAGTACCATAGCTTCCATCGAGAGTTTTAATTCAAGCTGCCCAATGATTCTAATTTTATGTAAGATTACATGTGTCTTAAATTATTCTTTCATGGTTAAGACTAAATCTTGTTGCTGATACCATTTTTACCAATGCGATTTATTTACCCAGTGATTAGTTGCTTATGATTCATTAACGAAGTTGTAATGCACTGTGGTTACTTCCTTTTTCAGTACTACTATGAATGTGATGTCTGTGATCTTGGTGGAAACTTATTGTGCTGTGATTACTGTCCACGGACGTATCATCTCAATTGCCTTGATCCTCCTCTTAAGGTATACATGATAAACTACATGTCTTGGTTTACTTTCCTTTTTGTCAATACAAGTTGCATTGAAGAAATTCAATATGTTTTGCCTTTTGGTACCTTACTAGCTTTCCTTTCTCTATTGTCAGCGCATCCCAAATGGGAAGTGGAAATGCCATAAGTGCTGTGTAAAAAATAACTTCTCAGAGCCACTCATTCATCCAGAAATAGTTACCAAAAAGGCAAGAAGTAAAGTTGCTCCTAAGAAACCTAAAACTGAGAGCATATCAGAAGATTCTGCCCATGCTTCTCAACTTATCTTGCTGAGGAATAGATCGTCTTCCAAAGGAAAATCAATGTTCTCTTCCAATGAACTGTCTGAAAATAAGCCTGACCTTCCCCCTACAAAAGTATCTGGTGGAAGTAGATCTAAGCAGCTATCTCTTGGCTGTTCTCCAGATGGTTCTTCATCATGTGCAAATGGGTATGTTGAGGACAAAAACAGTCTTTCACCCTTAGAGAATGGAAGAATTTCAGATGCATCAAGGTTTGATGAACCTGATAGAAGAGTCTCAAATTCCACAATGGAGGAGGCACCTTTATTATCTGATGAACATGAGTTTTCTGGGGAGTCTCCTCTTCCTGAACCAGGTATAGCTTCTGAGGAATGTAAAAGAAAACTTAAGGTGAGTGGTGATAAAGCAAAGAAGAAATCTAAGACCATGAACGGGAATTTTGAGGCAATTGCTTCTAAGAAGGGAAAATCCCTTTCACATCATACTTCTCTGAAGTCGGTAAAATCTCCCAGGAAATACATCTCTGTTGACTGTACTGTTTCTGCTTTAAAGAAGGATGCCAAATCAGAAAGGACGACCCCTCAGAAAAAGAAGGTATTCATGCTTATCATCCACTTTGATTTCCACTCTCTGTTTCTTTGGTTCTCACAGCCAATTTGGTACCTTTGCTAGTGTGCAAGTTCAGGAAATTTACATTATTGTGCTTTTGTAATTCGCTTATCGCAATGCTCTTGAGACCTGGCATCTTCGTTGGAGATATCTGTCGATAGTTTTACCTATTTATTTTTACAGACAAACTATTTGAAATCATTAATAATGCCCCTTTCCTATACGAGTGGGGCTGGTTGGTGTGGAGTCTGATGTATGATACTTTGGTTTTCAAGATTGATGAGTTTTTTTGGCATTATCCTCTGATGCACTGCTATTCTGCTAATTCCATATGATGTGAACCACGCCACATGAGAGTCTGCATTTCGTCCGGTCTTATATTAAACTGGGAAGTGTGATAATAAATTCGTTGATAATCATGCGCTATAGAAATTAAATTCACCATCGGCTTATTTTTCCTCTTACGTCACGTAAAATGATTTGTAAGGAAGCTCCCTTTCCATGACATTATGCCAAAATGTCTCTCTCTATGTCCGAACCGGACATGACATACAATGTGTCAACTGTTCTTCACTCTGATATTATATTCTTGGACTTGGATGCACTTGAAAGATACTTCTTTCTCAGATTTTCTCATCAACTAATCTCGGTATTATGTTCTCAACCCAAAATTGGAATGCAACGATATCATCTTTCTTTGAAATGCGCCTTGATTATCTTGCATGCTTTTGATTGTAAGCCTTGTTATCCATCTTCCCAATTGATCTATAGGAAAAACCTAACTGGGAGGCATGTTTTCAGAAAGTATATGAGAAAAATATTCAGAACTGATGCTATTAAGAGGTTAATGAAACTTGCTCAAGTCCTGTTTCCTTTTGCAACCTCTTCTATGTCTAGGTTTATGCTTAACATGGAGGGACCATATCTTAAGTTCTTAACCTTTTCATGCTAATTTATGCTCATGATGTGAAGGCTTGTGCTTGCGTAGTTTTGAAGCAAAGGTAATGTTTGATGATTAACTACAAAAATCATTAGCTGGTCGCAATAAACTAGCTAACTACGAATAAGTAAAGAGTTTTTGAGTATTGTACTCGTAGGAAGCATGAAAGGAGAAACAATAATTGATGGTTCTTGGCAAAAGAAATGCGGAATTTAGCGGAGAGTGGATTAACAAAGAGCTAAACAAAGCTCTTTCTCAAAAAAAGAAAAAAAATGCCGAAAAAGAACATAAACAGGAATGTTTAGTGCAGTATCAAAAGAACGTCGTGGATTTCACTTCTTTTTCTAGAGACAAAATTCCCGTTCTCCTTCTTTTGTACGTGAGAAAGAGTTTGAATTATTCAGCTTGCAAGGGAGTGGATGCTTGCCGTAGAATCCCTGCTTTCTGGAGATTTAACCATGATACAGTTTTACTGCAAGGATCTCAGGTCAGGTTTTGATATTAGAATGTTAGATAAGATCTTTCTTAGGTTTTTTATGTAGTTGCTCTATGATAAACCAGTCAAGATGGGCTACCTCAATGGTAAACAATCCTTCTCCTTCTCTAACCACGTGGTCAGGGATAGGGCACTTCTTGAAAACATTAGGAAATAGTCTTTTTGTTATTATTATATAATAGGAGTTAGATTGCATACATCTGCGGTCTGCTCTCCTCATATTCTTCACTTGGGGGGATTATGTGAGTTTTTTGTGGGGTTTTTTTTTAAATGATCTTTTAGAATTACCAAAAGGAAAATCTATAATGAATAGTATACTTATGTAGAATTTTTCCATGGTTGATAAAAGTATAAGCTTTCCGTTTCCTGGAAAGCTTGAGCGTGCTTCTTCTCTGCTTTTTCAGTTTTACTTATAAGATACATAATCTACAAACTATTTTTTTTTTAAAGGAAACCCCGAAGGATTTTTTCTTTGGTCAACCGAATAGATGTTCCATGGGCATGGGTTGGCATGTAAATTAAGCATGACGATTTAGCTTATAACATAACAAGTATCAGTGAGTGGTCCGATTGAAATCTAGATGTTGCTCGAGGACCTTGAGGTAAACCCCAATGCAATTGGGAGAGGTAACTCTTGGTCCTCATCATGAAATGAAAATGAATGGCATCCAATTCTCATCAGATCCTGCCTAGAATTTATCACTTCCATGTGTCTTCTTTTAAATCCATCAACTTAAATTTTGTTTCTAAGAACTTCTCTTTCACCTTGATATCTCTCGTAGCTTCCAAGTGAGGCAGGTTGTTGAATATCATATTTGCATTTATTACCCTTCTTAGAGTTATATGTGGCTTTTGTAAGGATCATTTATTATTTGCAATTATCGAGGAATCACTTCTACCAAAAATCCGAATTGATGGTAGTAGGTTCATTATATAATTTGTATCTCAACACTCCCCTTCACGTGAAAGTTCATTTGGGCTTTGCGTAGATAATGCACTGACCCAACACAAACCAAGTGTCACATAAACACCAACAAACACAAACACAATAACAACTACAAGTGGGGGTTGTAGGATTCGAACTCGTGATGTCACTATCACACCTGTTCTGGTATCATGTCGAGGGATCATTTTTATCAGAATTCGGAACTAATGGTAATAGACCCATTATATAATTTGTATCTCAACAACAATGAGTCCCTTTGGAAGCATCTTATTAAGTTTTCATGAGCCGTAGACTCACAGTTTATCAAGTACTTTTTGAATGACGTCTTTTTTTGATTTTTAATCTGTTTTCCTTGTGTTCAATTGGCTGAGTCACCTAGTTTTTCTTCATGGGAGTAATTTCTACCCATAGATTGTACCTGATTACAGATTATGTGCTATTATTTTTATCTTTCTCGGATACTGTCTGTGCAATTATTAACTCTATGCCATACTTCATTTGGCATATACAGATTCCGACTTACGTTGATTTCCTTTTATTGCTTTCTTAATGCTAATTATTTCCGCCCCTTCTATTTCTGTTTTAACTTTATTTATTCTTCTGTTTGATTTTATAGAAGGTACGCAAGTCACCGACGGTACTATTGGGTAACATCAAAGAAAGGGCAAGAGAGCCTTCACCACTGCCACTCGACAACACTTATCTTCAAGAACTCCCTCAGGTAAATTGCTGGTGTATCATCTCAGATAGCCAAAAAGTTTTCTCTTTTATGAACTCAAAATTCCAAATGCAGTCAATACTTTGCATCTATTTTATGTAGTGGAATAATGTGATGTTATATGATGTTCTGACGTTAGAAATTGCCATGTTTCCTCCATTTCCATATCAGGTTGACCGGGTTTTGGGATGTAGAGTTCAAGATCAAGAGCATTGTTCAGGTGATATTCCGGAGATGGTTACATCCCCTCAACCTTCTATTGAAGAGCAGGATTTCAAGAACGAAACCATTGAGGCAAGTTTGTTATCGGATGTTTTAGATACAGACCTTGGGAAGCATTCAGATATTCTGAACATCGAGACCAGCTCAGACAAGCTAATATGTAGTAGTCCAAATGACCTCTCAGTGGACAAGCTACAAGTGTACAGAAGATCCTCGGGCAAAGAATGCAAACAAAGAAAGAACAAGGATATGGCAGGAAGAGATGCCAAAGGCTGTACCGAAGCTTCCTTTGATGGCAAAGATCAGGACCAATCTTCTTCAGGGATGGAAACTATCCCTCTTTCAGCTGGAGAGAAGAGAGAGGTGACAAAATCCGCAACTAGTAATGCTGCTACTTATGCTAATATTCAGGGAAACGGTGAAACTTCCATGGCTGGGCCTTCATCTTGTGCAGTACAAAAGGTTGCGTATGAATTCTTAGTTAAGTGGGCAGGGAAATCCAACATCCATAATAGCTGGGTCTCAGAAACTAGGCTTAAAGAACATGCCAAGAGAAAGCTAGATAATTATAAGGCCAAGCATGGTACTGCAGTAATAAATCTCTGCGAGGACCGTTGGCTGCAGCCTCAGCGAATGATAGCTCTTCGATCATCAAAAGATGGTACAACTGAAGTTTTAGTCAAATGGTTGGGACTCCCTTATGATGAGTGCACTTGGGAAAGGATTGATGAACCTGCACTTCAAAAATCTTCTAGCATTGTTGATATTTTCAATCGGTTTGAGAAGGAGACATTAGAGAAAGATGCTGAGAAGGAAAGTGTGCCGAAGCATGGTGGCGGTCAAGTTGAGATCGTGACTCTTATGGAGCAGCCTAAGGAGCTTACAGGTGGTTCCTTGTTTCCACACCAGTTAGAAGCCTTGAACTGGTTGCGTAAGTGCTGGCACAGGTCTAAAAACGTCATTCTAGCTGATGAAATGGGCCTGGGAAAAACGGTTTCTGCTTGTGCTTTTATTTCCTCTCTATATTTTGAGTTCAAAGCAAAGCTCCCTTGTTTGGTTTTGGTTCCTCTATCCACAATGCCTAACTGGATGGCTGAATTTGCATCATGGGCTCCATATTTGAATGTTGTGGAGTATCATGGATCTGTTAAAGCAAGAAACTTGATTCGCCAATATGAATGGCATGCCAGCCAACCAGATGGGTCAAATAAGAAAACAGATGCCTACAAATTTCATGTACTTCTAACGACATATGAGATGGTTCTTGCTGATTCCGCTCATTTACGGGGAATTCCATGGGAAGTTCTTATTGTTGATGAGGGGCACCGGCTGAAAAACTCTGGTAGTAAGCTTTTTAGCGCGCTGAATACCTTCTCATTTCAGCAGCGTGTATTGCTGACTGGTACTCCTCTCCAGAACAATCTTGGCGAGCTGTACAACCTGCTTAATTTCTTGCAGCCAACGTCATTTCCTTCTCTGTCTTTGTTCGAGGAAAAGTTCAAGGATCTTTCCTCAGCAGAAAAGGTTGAAGAATTGAAGAAGCTTGTTGCTCCTCATATGCTTCGGAGGCTGAAGAAGGATGCCATGCAAAATATTCCTCCCAAGACAGAAAGAATGGTTCCTGTGGAATTATCCTCTATCCAAGCTGAATATTACCGTGCAATGCTGACAAAGAATTATCAGATTTTAAGGAACATAGGGAAAGGAGTTCCTCAGCAATCAATGCTCAACATTGTGATGCAGTTGAGGAAGGTTTGTAACCATCCTTATCTAATACCAGGCACGGAACCTGATTCTGTATCCATAGAGTTCCTTCAAGAAATGCGGATTAAGGCTTCAGCCAAATTGACTTTGCTGCATGCCATGCTTAAACTCTTGCACAAGGATGGCCATAGGATCCTTATATTTTCACAGATGACGAAGCTTCTTGATATTCTGGAAGATTATCTCACTGTGGAGTTTGGACCAAAGTCATTTGAAAGAGTAGATGGTTCTGTTTCAGTTGCAGATCGGCAGGCAGCAATTGCTCGCTACAATCAAGATAAAAGCCGATTTGTTTTCCTGCTGTCAACACGCTCATGTGGCCTTGGAATCAATCTAGCTACTGCTGATACGGTTATTATCTATGATTCTGATTTCAACCCACATGCAGACATACAAGCAATGAATCGAGCACATCGGATTGGTCAATCCAATCGGCTTCTGGTTTACCGGCTTGTTGTTCGTGCTAGTGTTGAAGAGCGTATCTTGCAACTTGCAAAAAAGAAGCTAATGCTAGATCAGCTCTTTGTGAACAAATCTGGTTCTCAGAAAGAGGTTGAGGACATCTTGCGCTGGGGAACTGAAGAATTGTTTGCCAACAGCAAGGATACTTGTGATAATGATGCAAACAAGGTTGAAACGGTCGCAGATACTGAAAGTAAGAGTAGGAGGAGAACTGGTGGTCTTGGAGATGTTTACGAGGACAAAATTCTGGAAGGAAGCAGTAAAATCATTTGGGATGAAAATGCAATCTTGAAATTGCTGGATCGCTCAATTGAGTCTGGTTCTGCTGGTAATTTGGAGGCCGATTTGGAGAGTGATATGCTTGGCTCAGTGAAGGTAATTTCGAATCTGTAAAATGCAATTGAAAGCACATGAATGAATCTTTTGTGATCTCTATAGTAATTGCAAGACTCCATAGTTTGAATTAAGAGATTCTTAGTCTTTAACCTTCACTTGATGGTCAAAACATGACAATTTTGTGCTGAATATTTCTAATGCTTTTATACTTTCCGGCATTACCTAAAAATAGACTCACTCCGATTCCAAAAAAAATAAAAAAATAAATGAAACAATTGTCTTTTTTGAATATCCCACAAAAATTGCTACCTTTTTTCTTCTAAAATATCAAAATATCCCTATTTTTTACTTTATATCATATTAATTCATCACACAATGATTTCTCCTTCCCTTCTTTTTTCTCTCTCCTTCCTCTCACATACCTTCAAGAGTAATAGTCATTACTTGCAAAAGTCAACACACATAAATTCTCGTATAAAGTCAATTGTTGCATGTTATGTGGACGGAGGGAGTGTGTTACTTTCCTATTTTACCCCCCACCCCCTCCCAAATAAAAAAAAGAAAAAGAAAATTTACTATCCTATATTTCTCATAATATTTTCCTAGATGGATACAGAAGTCAGGACTGGTTAACTCGTCAGAAAATAGATCAATGTTTCTAGTGATTAAAAATCCAGGGGGATAATCCTTCTTTATCTGCTTTTATTGTCATCTCTTGTTTGATAATTACTCTTCCATTTTGACAGTGTGTAGAGTGGAATGATGATCCTGTGGAAGACGAAGGGAAAACTGAGTCACCTGTTCCTGGAACTGATGATATCTCTGCTGCTAACCCTGAAAAAGAAGAAGATAACATGTCTGTTGTTGAAGAAAATGAATGGGATAGGCTCTTGCGTATCAGGTTAGGTTCGAATGGTTTCTTCGCATTGGTCATATCCTTCACCTATTTGTTTGTACAATTATGTGGGTTTGGCCTGTTTGCTTGTCATTGTAGTTTAAAAAAGATCAACTGACACTGGCTTCTCATGATAAATATGGAAAAGCATTCCTGTCATGAGTATGAAATTGTTATATTTGTCTTGTTGCAGATATAATTTCAGTCATATTTCCATTCCAAGGGTCTCTTGTTCATTAATGGTGGCCATGTACTCGAATTTCACGTGATCTACAAAATATTAAATTTTAGTGAGAAATTATTTCTCATATGATATTATCTAACACATTAGGTAGTCTTCAGAAAAATATGCATCTGTTGCTTTAAGCAGTATTCTAGGAGTACTTTATGATATTTCAAGGTGTAAATATGAAATTGCAGATTTCTTTCAGGCAAGTATACAATAAAGTATGCATCAGTTACGAAATACTATGTTCATTTGTTATAGGTGGGAGAAGCATCAGATCGAAGAAGAGGCTGCTCTTGGTCGTGGAAAGCGCCTCCGGAAAGCTGTTTCTTACAGGGAAGCATTTGCTCCCCTTGTGACGGAGACACAAAATGAGGTAAATGATTTATTCCTATTTGTTGATTGATTCATAGGGTCATGGATCAATCTGTATATTTATGTTTCGAAAGAAGTTTTAATTAGTATTCCCTGCATTTGTATAGTATTCCTATTGGCTGGGCATATAATAGACCGCCATTCAACTATACTTCGAAAAAAAGGTTTATTATCAGGCTATCAGTTAGATCGTATATCGCCACATCAATGTTATGTAGCATAAGGTGTGAGGCCCTAGCTCTGAGAAACAGCTAGGTGAAAATCAACACTTTTGGCTTAGCATGATGTATAGAAGGTATGATGAAATAAACCAATGTGATAGACTCATGCTACAATATTTTTTTTGTATTTGCTCGTATTGCATATCATCTCGGATAGAAGCTATATCTGAAAATTCTTGGTGGGCATCTGTAAACTCTCTAAAGAATCTAGACTTCTTGCGGTATGCCATGATGTAGTGGAGGGTATGATGAAATCAGGGCCAAATAGGAATTATGTTACGGAATTATGTGACCATACATGTAGAATTTTGAGATTTGTTTCTTCTTTGAGTTATGCTATTGATGGATCTTGATGAACCAACTCTACCAATGGTTCCGACTCATCATAGCTATCTGAAAATATGCCATCATCTTTCCTGTGATCTATAGTGCTGGATAATTTGCACAAGGGACCTCTGACTCACAATTGTGAGATGTACATAATATCAAACATAATAATTCATTTTTCCCTTGCTTCTACTTTCCATGTTTGAGCTTTTTTGGGAAATGTAGGAAAGTACTTTTTTTTGGGCAATTTAGGAAAGTATAAAAGAACTATAACAACATATTTAGCATAAATTTGTCTTTGTTCACACTATTATGTCTTGTAATGGCGTTACCGGTCATAGAAGATTTGTTCATGTTCTTTCACTTTATTTGTCAAATGAATGGCAACATTGTATTTTAGACTGCATTATTCGAGATATCACTTATCACTTATCAGTCTTTATCGATCGAGATATCAGGTGATGTATCGGTTGGATGGTCCAAGCGACACAATATGAAGAATATATTCGATAAGGAATAAATAAATAAATATAGATATTATATCAGGCTTAACCCGATATATCTCTCAATATTTGATATGAAATATATCGACCCGATATCACTGATAAATAATATAAATGATCTTTAAGAATAACTTAATGACATAAAATACTATTAATTTTTGTTTTGGGTGGGTTCCATACAAAATTACATTTTTACTGTTACAATTCAAAACCCTTCAGCTCCCCTTCTGCGGGTATCACTTATCAGTCTTTATCTGTTAAGGTACCAGGTGATGTATCTGTTAGATGGTCCAAGTGATACGGTATGAAGAATATAATCTATATAAAAAAAATCAATATCCGTGTTGTATTAGGCTTGACCTGATATATTTGCTAATGTTTGAAATGAAACGTATTGGCTTGATATGATAAATAATTTAAATGACCTTTAAGAAAAACTTACGGACATAACATACTTCAATTATTTCTCTTAAAAAATTATACGTATTTATTTGTTTTGTTTTATTTTTTGAGTGGGTTTCCTAACAAAATTATATTTTTATAGATTTTTTACAATTCATAACCCTTCAACTCCCCTTCTCCACCCCTCCCTCAACCGATTACTTGCTAGAAAAGATTTGGACAAGGTGATCTTATTACCATAACGTTTCATAGTTTAAACATATCGAGTTATGCTATTTCATATTTATAATCATTGCCTGGATACATTACTCGAATCGCCCATATATCGCCCGATATCCGATATGTCAGAATCCAATCAGATATGATTTCTATGTTATTTAGGACGTAAAAATCCGAAATTACCTTTCCTAAATCAAGCATAGCACTCTCTAAATCAGCCTGTAAATTACGAGTGGAACCAGACTCGATTACCTGATCGGCACATTTGAGCTTTCATTGGTAGGGGTAGTTTTGCTGTGAATTTGTGGACTGATTCCTTTTGTTGGATTTGTGTTCATGAATCCTTACCTCAATCTTGATTCCTATTTGCATGAACTTACATTCTGTTGTGAACTCATTTCAGAGTCCTGCTGAAGAAGACCCTGAACCAGAACCAGAGCCACAAAGACAGTATACACCTGCAGGACATGCTTTGAAAACAAAATTGTGAGTGCCTGTATTACATTTTTTTTCTTTGTTCTTGCATGGACTGATGATGTGATTATGCGTGTTCCTCGCATATCTCAAATGTGGCTTGTCATTGACAAAAAGGAGTTTGAAGATCCTACCTTGCATGCCAACTATGCAACTTGAGAATTTGTTTAGTACATGATACGAGCAGAAGGAGAGAGCTAGCATGAGGACGAATAGATAGTGCTCCACTCATTGATAGTACCATTCGGATATTGCCAATGTCTGGTTCTCGGTTTCTCTTTGATAGCTAGTCACAGGATGCTCCCATGTCAGTGTGATAATAAGAGGGCGTGTGGGCCTTTAAAAAGGAGTACATCAATGAGATTTGGGCACAATACCTCAAAGTTCATCAAAGAATGACCTAATTACCGAAGGCACACGTATTATATGTTCTTTGGACGAAAAATATTAAGTATTAGTATTAGACGCAGCACTTTTGCCTAACAAAAAGTGGAAAAAGAATTGCTGGCACTTAGGAGTTTGTTTCTTGTATCGTATGGCCTCCAGCGCCTATCACATGGCATCGGATGCAGTAGCCGTAATGAGGGTTGCTGTAGTAACAGCCAACCCACAGTCAGATATTTTTTGTGATTTGCATCTTCATTGGAAACTTCTCTGTAGCATTATATGCAAGAGTAAATATAAGTGAAATCGTCGTGTTTACATTTTCTTCTTTCCCATAATTTATCTTGAAACCTTTCTTCAAGCACTGAAGTCGGTTGTTTTTATGTCTATTGGTCTATCCTCTTCACCATCATGGGCTCTTATTCTTGGCTTATAGCCATTTAAACATGCTATGCTTTGCAAGTGGTAATGATTATTCTAAACATGTGTGGACCAGTGGGAGGCTTCGTACTCGACAGAAAGAACGCCTTGCTCAAAAAAAGGCTTTGGGTTCATTGCCTTTTGTAGATCTTCCAATGCCTCAGCCGATGCTGACTCAGTCCAATGACAAAGTGAAAAGTAAAGCAGCCATATCTCTTCAACCTGGTGGAGAGGGAACTACAATACTCAATCTAGAGGATGGCAAATCTGCTGAACAAGCTCGTGCGAGTAAAATCGATGCAATTTCGCAGAATAAAAAACCACCAAGGCATAAGCTGCCCTTTGTTAGACCTTCAGAAAACTTACAACCTGATCATTGTTTTCACAGTACCAGCCTTACAAATTCGATTCCAGCTAGCAATTTTTTACCTATCCTGGGACTCTCTGCACCAAATGCCAGTCAAGTTGAATCATTTCGCAGAACTTTCTCACGATCAAATGAGAAAGAAAGTATGCAAGGAAGCATATCTGCTCTTCATTTCCAACCATCCTCAAGCCACTGGACGTCCACACTTGGTGATGTCAATGCTTTTGAAACAGTTCCACAAAAGCTAAAACGGCCTCCGACATCAGCACAACTTCAGCTGCAGCACATGGCAAATAGCATGCGAGATGATCATCCTGGATTTCCATATCCTCCTGTACCTTTCTATCTCTTTCTCTCCTTCCATTGCCCATCTGGTTTGCTTAGTTGCTTTTTTATTAGTATCAATTGTATGTTCCTTTTTTTACAGTTCCCACAGCCTCCTATTCCAAGGAATGGTGCGGACACCTCGGCTGCTGTTTCCTCCGATTTTCTGGAAAAGATGGGACTGCCAAAGCTACCTTTTGATGAGAAAATGTTATCAAGATTCTCCAATGACTTGCGGCATCCACACCCTGACTTCTTCCCCAATTTGTCTTTGGGGAGAAGGGATGAAACTGCAGATCCTTCCATGAATGTTCCTCCTATGTTTCCTGTCTTGCCCAATTTCAAATTGCCTTTGCATGACATGCCCAACTTTAATAAGCAGGAAGTGCAGATGTCGCCCACACTGACATTGGGACCGAAGCCAAGTAGTAATCCTTTCCCAGAAAGCCACAGGAAGGTCCTCGAAAATATAATCATGAGGCCGGGCCCAGGGTCTAGCAGCTCGCTGAAAAGGAAACAAAAAGTTGATGAGTGGTCTGAGGATGAACTTGATTCCCTTTGGATTGGTGTTCGTCGGCATGGACGTGGGAACTGGGAGTCCATGCTTAGAGACCCCAGATTGAAATTTTCCAAGTATAAAACTCTGAATGATTTGGCCACAAGGTGGGAAGAGGAGCAACATAGAATACTGGATGCTTCCGCCATGACCAAATCTTCTATAAAGCCTGAAAAAGTAGATCAACCTCTATTTTTGCCCTTGATATCTGATGAAATGATGGCTCGAGCTCTGCAAGGAAGTAAGCTGGGTGGCCCTCCAAGTTTTCAAAGCCCTTTTTCTGATATCAAGTTAGGATTTGGAGATCCAGAAGCCAACCATCACTTTGATCTGCCTAATCAAGGTGGATCGCTGACTGAGACTCATAATGCGTTCCCGGCATGGGTTGCTGAGAGATTTCCCCCTAGCTTTCTGAAAGACTACTTCAGTTCCAGTGCGCCCTGTGATAGACCAGGGAAATCATCAACTCCTTACATGAACCATTTTTTAGCGACCAGTTCATGTGGACCTAGTAACTTGAATCCTCTTGCCATGAATTATCCTTTGGATTTGCAACAACAGATCAGGGACGAGATCCAGAGGAGCAGAGGTGGGAAGTTGCCGGTTGAACTTAATAGGCCAAGTTTTGGTCTACCTTACTCCATCGACGGTCCCAGCATTCACAGCTTGCTACCTGCTGCTTTTGACTCCGGAAAGATGATTTCCCGTTCTAATAATGAAAAACAGGAGCAGCTCGAGAAAAATTCACATAAAGAAAACCTGCCGCATTGGCTAAGGAAAGCAGCAAGTGTCCCTGCCAGATCGCCAGATCCTGAGCTCCCTCCGACTGTGTCAGCTATTGCGCAGTCAGTCCGTTTGGTGTATGGGGAAGATAAACCAACCATTCCTCCATTTGTTGTCCCCAGCCCCCCTCCTTCTCGGCCAAAAGATCCGCGCAAAAAATTAAAGAAGTCAAGAAGGCACATTCTTGACAATAACGGTACTGATGTTGCAGGGACTAGTCAAACGTTCCATGTTAGCCTCTCAGGTAAAAATGACGCCTCAGGATCAATCCCTGTAATGCCACCGTTGGCACAACATAATCCGCCAGGTTATGGAGAATTGAGACTGTCCTCGGTTGATCCTGACCTTGAAGTAGCAGCATCTGATTCCGCTCTTGGCTCACACACTTCTTCCAACACTGAGATGCACCCTCAGGCCGCGTCAGCTTATGACAATCTTTCATTGCCTCCTGCTCCGGGTCAAGGCATGGACCAGCAAGATTCATGCCATGATGCCCAGAACTTGCCAGCTCAACTAAAGGAGCTGTCCGATACTCGGGGCCTCGATGGAACTTGCACCGATGGTGTAGAAGCTGATCAACATGTGATGGCGGGAGGTATTGTCCAAAGGAGCTGCTTATGATGATTATGCAGGTGACAATGAGCCACAGTGACAGTTTCATGATACAACGTCAAGACAGCAGATAATTTTTCTGCTGTTAGTTTCATTAGATTTTCCCTTGTAGTTGGCTCGACAGTTTTGATAGGTACATGTCGTGATGCGACTGATCTTGGATGCTCGTGTCGTTCTCATGGGCATGTGTCAGCAATGGCCGAAGTCGAAGTAAGCTTGCATAGAATCTAGGACTTGGTGTTGTATAGTGTGTAATTTGTATGCCAATGAAGTACAAGGGGCCGCCTGTGCCCCCCCATCACCCATGACTTCTCATCAAAGATTTCATTTTGCCTTCTAGGGAGAAACTACATTTTGTTGAAGTGCTACAGTTGAACAGATTCATGGTTATAAATGTATATTATTGGTCGCATGGGATTGTACCCTTTTACAGCGTGCTCCTGTTCTTCTAAAAAAAATTTGTGGTAAGACTTGTTGCTGTGCCAATGCTACATCAGTGTCACACAGAAGGTACATATGCGATTGCTCCCTTCATACAATTAAATTTTGACATCTACGTTGATTTCACAGTTCAATAAGCATATGGGGAGCTTAGTTTTCCCATTGAATAATACGATTGTAAGTCCTGGTAAATCAAAATAAGCATAGGAGGGGGAGGGGGGTTTTGAATAGACCTATTAGAATTTTAGTACCTAATGTTCTCTGTTCTCAACTCTGCTGTTGATGTTAAGTGAACTCGGCTGACTCATTAGAGTATATAAACCAATTCTTTTAAATCTGCGGAATTTCTCTTTTTTTTTTTTTATCCAAATCATCTAGTCAGAACGAACAAACAAAAATCAAAGAAAAAAATATTTAGTATCCCAGCATATGAAATCTTTTTGTGCACTTTATGTATGATAGATTAAACATACCATGTCGTATTTACGGGCTCAGTCCAATATAACATGGGCCGTGCGTATGGCACATGGGCCATGCTAATTAATGTACATGACTCACTGGCACGGGCGGGAGGCTATGCACTTGAAAGTACGGCTCTCTTGGCTGGAAGCACTATGCTTGTATGTCCCAGACAAGCTGTGTGTCAGGTACACGGAGGATCATGCGGGTCATGATTTACGTATTTTAAAATATTACCTTATTTTATGAGTCTATAAATATAGTGTATGTAATCAGTCGATCTGATGATTTAAGAATGATTTAATACGATCTGTAATCCTTTATTCATATAATACGTTGTTATCAGGATTTTGGTAGTGTGTTGAGCGTTTTTATTCCGGCACTTGAGTTTCTCACGTTAGTTCTCATGTTATGGGTTGTTATTTTTCTCGAGCTAATATCTTCGATATTTTCATTGGTTTGCATCATATTGATCATATTTTGTTCCATGATCGTTTTTAATAGTAACAACTTCAATCCCTTTTTATCATGCACTTGTTTAAATGTAAGGATCTGAAAAATACGTGATAATTTATTTTTAAAACAACTATTAAAAATATTATATTATTAAATGACATATTTATTTAACGAAATTATAAAATTTATTTGTTGATATCGTAACAAAAAATAAAAATAAAAATACAAAGGATAGAATTTTTTCTAATTAAACCCCACCACACAAAACAGGAGCCCATTATGCGTTTATTTTTATTCCCTCATCCGTTGCTCCACATCGCCTCACCATCACCATCTCAACTTCGCCCCTTACTTCACCATCCCCATCATCACCCTCGACTCACCCTCATCATCACCGCAACCTTGTGCTTTCCAAATCCTTTCCCATTACTGCGCGTGCCTGGGGAAGGAAAACGAAGCAAGCCACTCGACGACGCTCTCAATCTAGTTCGCATCTTGCTGTGCCCAGCATCAAGCAAAGCTACTTGGATCTCTGCCTTGCCTCGACCCACCTTTTCTTGGCTTAACGTTCCGACTATTCTATTCTTGGCTTAACGTTGTCATCCATAAGAAAGTCAAAAGGGTGAGCTTTCCTCCTTTGCTCTCACTCTCGCGGTCTCGTTCTCATGACCTAACCATGGAAATGCCATTAGGGAAGGGTTGAGCCTGTCAGGGTCTTTTCGTTTCCATTAGAGCCACCATCGATTTCATAGTAAGGGGCTTGACCACTACTAACCTCAACGTGTCGATATGACCATAAACTATTATTTTCCACGGTCACTTATCTCATGTTGTCTTGTTGGTTTATTGGGTACCGGCATCATAAGGATCAGAGTTATCGGTCGGATAGGAGCCGCCTTCCTTGTGTCGAGCTCTCCAACTGTTGAATTGCTTTCCCCTGTACGTGGAAGACGCGGAAGGAAGCAGGTGAAGAATGACAGGTAGGTGTGCTTAAGCTTTATGTGTAAGAGAGTGTGTGCGCATGTTCTTGTGTTTAGGAAAGAGGGAAAAAGAAAGGTAAGAGAGGAGGTGTGATCATATAAATAAGAAAAGGAAGAATAAGTTAGGAAGAGAGAAAGTGTACTTGTGTAAGTGCTTTGTGTGTGTCTGTCGCGAGGGGAAGAAAAATGCTGAGTCAAAGAGAGGGATAAAAATTAATCAAACAAGAGAAAATAAGGAGAAGGAAAAAAAGTTAAGAATGTGTACTTTGTATTTGTGTGTTATGCATTTGTTCGTGAATATATAGAAAAGTGAAAGAAAGTGGAAGGAAAGATGTACAAGAAATGGAAATGATAAGTGTGTTGACTAACAATAATAGGAGTATTTGTTAGGAAAGAAAAGATGTTTCTACATAAAATGTTAAAGTAATAAGAGAAATGTACAAAAATGTTTGGTTAAAATTCACACATAAGTAAGAGTATACATGAGCCAAGCTCATGTAAATAATTATGACTTACAATATTACTGAACTTCATAAAATAAATAATAATTTTATACTAAGCCCAATTAATGTTCGTCCTAATCTTTTTATGATAGAGCATGGAGACATTGCACGCAAATACTTAAAGTCGAGGACATTCATGTGCAAGTGAAGGGATTACATAAAAAGGTAATGTTTAGTTTCATTGACTGTGCCTATACGTATTAATATATCTGAGAGTGCATTAATATGCATAGGAATCTCTGCACGTAGTCACAACACACGAATGACATTCAATAGTGATTGCAAAGTACTATATGTTGTGTGTTGTGTGCTGAGTGCTAAGTGGTGAGTGCTGAGTACTGCATGTTATGTGCTATGTGCAATGTGAATTGATTGGAGGCTTGGGAAATTCTGAGGATATTATGACAAGACAGGCTGATTTACATGAGGGACTGGCCAGGGGGAATACCAATGAATATTCATCTTATATGCATGCAATGATCTTGAGAGGTCGTTTTGGTTGCTGGGCAACTCTCTGCAGGAGACCCAGGGGCACCAGGAAGGGGGTCGTTCCCTCTACTGAAGGACCTATGAAATAAAAAGTAAAAGCAAAGAGCAGAGCTTGGCCTGACTCATAACTGTACAATTTGAGTCTGATATATCTATTGTGTTTATGGTTATGAGAGTTGTGTCCCTTTAAGAGTCAGTTATTATTGCGATTGTCGTTGATCTGTCTGGTGGTTGTTTGGAGGTATAGTACGTCTGCTATTCGTGTATTCCTTCTGTTGTTTTTAATTGGAGTTCTATGTGAGCTCTTTTAGCTCAAAAATAATTTCTTTTCCATTCTATTTCTCGTAATCCCCTGGCTCTTTTAGCTCACAGTTATTTTCTTGTTTTCTTTTTTTCCTTTTCTTTTCAGGTACAATGTATTACCTTGAGACGTATTAGATGGCATGGATGCATGCATGTACCACCCACCAAACTAAGAGGTATTTCACAATGAATGAGTTTTAGATTTACCCTTAACCTTTTGTTACAGAGTACCCAGTTGGTGCAGTCTGATCTATTGAAAACCTTCCGTGATAAGGATTCTTAGAGCTCTCTTGATATCTTCCACAAATCAATTAGCCTCGAATAAGACTTCTTGTTCAAGTATTTGTGAACATTTGAGTATTTTGTTCAATTAGCTGGCTTGATCTCTCTTTCACAACAAGATTATCACTTGAGTATTTTCAATCAGATCAACTACTGAAACTCTTTTGTCATCTCATATTTATAGACAGGCCCATGAACTAGCTGTTTCATATTTTGTCATTCGAAATAATCTCAACCTTCATTTCGATCAACAACTATCCAAAATCAGCTCCCAACACTCTTGAGAAGGACCTAAGATTGCAGCCTGTGCAACTTTGGCACTATGACGCGAGATTCTTTGTCTTGTACTGAGCTCTACTTGTCTTCCCGATTGATCTCCTGACAGTAGAATACTTAACTTCTTGTATTCTAACCCTTTTGTATAACCAACTGAGTCTGTTCTAAGTTTCCCGAGGTTCACCTTGCTGTTATGTTCAACCCTACTGACTAGTTGACAAAATTCTAACAATCTACACTCTATTGATCTGCTATCGATTGCCTTTCTGTCCTTTGATTCTGAACCTTTGGTGCTATGATGACTTCATTTGAGCTATTTTGCTGCTTATCACTAATTTCAACTCCCTCCGTCTGATATTAATTACAACAATTTTTCTAATTGGGATGTCCAACTTTATATTGCAACACTATCAAATATGGAAAGCTTTTTTTTTTTTTGATAAAATGACTGATTTGTCCTCCACCTACTCCACTCCTCTACCCGTCCCCTATAAAAAAAATATTAGGTTAATTTGGCATATTACATAAAAAAGAGTGTTTTTATTAAATTACGTGCAGAAGTTTCATGTATGGTCTAATAACGATAAAAGATTTTTCATCATGTGGTTAAAGACTTAGGCCATGTTTGGTACGAGGATAAGAAAAGATGGGATAATTATCCTGTTTATTCTATGTTTGATACAAAAAATAGTATCATGATTTTTAATCCCACTTAAAGAGATAAAGAGTAATAAGTCTCTCACTGTTAGTTCCTCCTCCCCTTTGATATTATCAATCCCGCCTCCCAAGAGATAAACTTCAACACCAATGTTTAACTGTTGTCCGTTGCTTGATTGCCTGATCGTTGTCCGACTCAGACCCCATACAGCATCCAGGCGTCGTCGCTAGACCGTCGCCCACCTACTGACCACTTACCATTGCCAGTAACGTGCGAGTCGTCGACCACCTTTCAACCATCGAACCTCAACCACTACCTATCGCTCATCGATCGTTGACGTCACCATCGCTAGATCGCGGCCTAACTGTCGCTCGTCACCCACTGCCTTTTCGTCGGACACCAACACTGGACATCGACTGCCGCCCATGGATCGATCGTTGCCCATCGTCCATCGATCGTCGACCGTCGTTCACCGACCACGACCGTCGCCCATTGACCGCTAGCCTGTCGGCCCATTATCCGACTGCTTCCATCGATTGTCACCTCGTCGTCCGATTGCCTTTCGACCCATCGCCAACCACTAACCCTGACGCGCCGTGTGATTATCGCATATATAGGCGTATATTATAATTTAGTATCATAACTTCGTTTGTATCAAACATGGTTTTGTGAAAATAGGATGAGGTAAGCAATCCCCTTAATAACAATGAGGGGATTATTAATCTTTTTACTGTTTATTACTCCCTCCGTCCCAAAAAATGAATCCTTATCATATTTGGGAACTTTTGGGGTTAAGATTACCAAATTACCCCTCCTTTTTATTTTATGTAACATCACTACGCCCCACTATTATTTTTTCTTCTCTTTCCTCTCCCTCACATATACAAAGGGCAAAGATGTCATTTTACACAAAGTCAACTTTTTCACTCATCCGCGTGCAAGATTTCCATATTTCATTCTTTTTAGGATGGAGGGAGTATGTCTTATCCCATCCGTGTATCAAACTAGAACTTAAAATATGTAATTCAAACAATAAACTTGTGAAAACACTATGCATGATGTTCTACGACTTCGAAACAGACTTCGTCTCAAGAATTGCGTAAGTTGATCGATCGTAATTTTATTGAAATGGAAGGAGATATAGTCATATACGAAATGATGGATGAAATTCTATACTAAGCCTACATATGAACATGTCACTCCTTCGAAATCCTATTAGTAAAAGTTTATCTCAATGAATAATAATAAATACAACGTCAGTCATTTTCATGGGATGAAGGATGTACTCTTTTTGTCCCGTAAAAAATATAACAATTTGAATTTTGATACTATTCAATACTTATTTAGATGAAATTTGTTTTTACATCAAACAATCTTTATTCGTTTCGTAACCTCAATCATATGAAAATATATAACTTATACTACGAAAAATATTTTACAATAAATTTACATAAAATAATATTCATCGGCCGACGATGAGGATCAAACCTCACATCAACAAATACGCACAATCGAACTATTACGTTTTTTATGGGACCAAAAGAGTATTTGATTGATAAATATGTCATTACTAAGTCGGATCAATAAAAAAGAGTATTTGATTGGTATATGGCAAACCTGCTGCAAAAGGCAGCCAAGATCATGCTGTAGAGTCCAAACAACATCTGTTTATAGTATGAATAACATGAGTTGTGTTTGTGATATTTAATAAATCAACCTAATAAAAAAAATCATGACATCTAAGATAAAGGATTATGAGGTTTCTTTCTTTGCTTGATAAAGTTTTACCTTTGTGATATGACTTGTAACAAAAGTGATAATTTTTATCTCAACGTTTTTTTTTAATCATGTTGTTTGGTGAACAATTATATAAAAAAAACAAAAATGACAAAAAAACATCTTCTTGACTAACTTGGACAGGAGGATAGTCCAAAGATCGATCAACCTGAGAATATTACCAACATATATTCTGAGATTGAATAGTCCAAAGAGTGGCGCCTCAGTTCTGATCTTATTTCAATGCTTTGTTTTATGATGTTTTTTTTTCTTTGGTGGTATTGTTCTTTGATGTTTTCATGTCTTCTATTCTAACAAGTGCAATGCTTTACAATGGTAAAAAAAAATTGCAATGCTTTATGTGTTTGGTTGCTTGTATATATAAACTATTTTTTTCTTTAATACTGAGAGTACCTTCTATGTACGCCTTGATCTCAAATACATACATAATTAGGTTTTACTGATCCTTTTTTTCCCTTCTTTTTAGGAAATCGGTCCATCATTGTCCAAGTTGAACATTCAATCAGTGGTAAGCAGAACTTGCTTTTTTTTTTTAGACCTTTGACAGTTTTGCTTGTTTTTTTAGTTAATATTTTATCATTTTGTGTTATCGGTGCATGAATGGATTCCTAAAAAAAGGTTTGAATGTGAGCTCAAGTTAACCCAGGTCTGCCCCAGCTCCTAGCTGAATTTCACGTTGCCTCATATAAACGTCTCTGGCGGGAACTTGTAGGGGTTAGAGTGCTGATTCCTGATCAAGGGTGAAGCCAGATGTTAAATACATTGAGTTCCTTGCCATGGGATGCACAGCATGAGGAAACCTGTTAGCTTGTAGTGAGGTTCGTATTCTGCAAGTCCCCATGTTAGAATGAAGAGGATGCATATGCTCTGTCCACGCTCCAAGTCTAAAATGGAATTCACAGTAGTGGTTCTGTAGATATGAAAATATCTCGTGCCTCTACCACAAAATTGAGCTCGTCGATACTCGATAGAATTAATTGTTCTGGTAGTGGAACTACTAGGTCTTCTTACACTAAAGATTGTCAGCTAATTGCTAATTGAGCCGAAACCACACAAGTCCTTCAAAAAGAACCATCAATTGATGACTGCAGGAGATTTTAGCAGACGAGTTATTTTGTTATGTTCCAAGGAGTGACTGAATAGCATTGTGACACTGGCTTGATAGGAGATAGACTAAGGCACTCCAAGTAGTTGGTTCGCCCAGTAATTGGGGAACCATATTTGCCCCTTCCAATGCCCAGAGACTGATATGCCCCCATATTGTTGAATTCAGGCCTGGACTTGACCCAAGTTGTTCTATTCGAACCCCTAATTTGATGAATAAATCATTCGTCAAGCTTTGACTGCTTTGAGTTCCTAGTGGAAAACCGGTCCCAAATTACATGACCAACCCAGAGCATAAGAATACTTTTAATAAGCAAGAAGAACCACCAGACCTGCCTCCTCCAAGCCTACCCTTAAAAGATGGACAATAAGAAAGTGATGGCGATTCCTTACCGATACTATACTTTTATATAGTGATGGCGATAGCCTCATTGCTCTTTCTATCTTTATTATTAGATTACTGGGTTGATTGTGGTTCAGTTGGCATTTTTCATAATTATGCTTTAAGGCTGAAAGGAAAGTTTTATTTGTATTTGTGCTTGTTTAAAAGATCGTAATTCTTAAACTCTGGCAGTTATAATGCCATGTTTTGATTATTTTTTTAGCCGACACTCCACTTCTTTGCAAAGGGGAAGAGGGCTGATGAGGTAGTTGGTGCTGACATTGAAAAAATGAAGAATTTTTCATACCGCCTCTATGGGTAAGTTGACTATGTTCCAATTATTCCGAAGGTGCCTGAGTATTTCCTGTTCTTGTATTCTGGCATTGGGTGCCATGTTGCACTCTTTGGATTAATGCTAATGGTGCAATATCCAACATGATTTTCATTTCCATGTCCTTTATCGGACTCTGGCTGATTTTACAGTAGGTGAACCTTGAGTTTGTCTTTGTTGAGTTCTCAGTATGCACCTTTAATACCATACCAAACAAAAAAAAAAAAAAAAAAAGCACCTTTAATAATATAAAGATATATCACCTACATGAATGCGATGTTGCAATTTAACGAAAATTTAGTTAGTTTTTGTAGCTTCCCCTTGTGTATAACAACCGTTTGATGAGTCCATCCTGACTCATCCATGCCTGATGCTGACAATCTAAACCAACTAATGAGTTCAAATTTCGCAACTACCTTTACTTTCTGGTATTGTATTGCAGAAAAATAAGCAGAGCACGTATTTTTGGGCATCCATTACAAGTGTGCTTGGAACATAATTGTAAAGGTGCTAGAAAGGAATGAACTGCCCTAAAATGGTTGAACTCTATACATGAAGAAATTCCGTAATCAATAAGCTCATTACTGTAGACTGCCTCTTAGAGGCTAGGCACCGTAACTTCTCCAGTTTCCAGTAATATGTTGCATGTGTACATATCTTGATGCCCGCATAATGTTACCATCTAGTTGCAGACATGGTTAGGTTTTGATGTGCTGTTCAATCAGCTGCATTTTTTCATTTTCTTTTTTTATTCCTTTTGTTTTTGTGTGTGTGTATCCTTTGCCCCGGCACTAGCGATTGATGTATGAGGCCTGTAATATACATTGCAAAACAGTAAATATTCTTGCAACATACATGTTGGCGGACCAAGCTGTATCACTTTCCTTTAACAGTATCAAAGACTTGTGCACTCCAAACTTCACCTAACCGTAGCTCGTGAATCACCTCCCTTCAATGTGAGCTGTTGATTTACTTTGCCTTCTTTGATGCATCTTGAAACTTGTGAACGGTCTTCTTCTCAGTGTTCTCTTAGACTCTAACTGGTAGCAGGCTTCAATTTTCGTTATTAGATAAGTGCCTGTGTGGAATCATTGTTATTTCTGGTTTTCTGTTATCGTTTGATGAGTGATGAAACAAAAGTGTGTTTTTGTTTTATGTTAATCAAACGGATGAAATAGAAATAGAAAACCAGGGAAAAAATTGGTTACTAGTTCTCGTTTTTTTGTTTTATCTCAGTATAATATTCAAGATCTCTTTTCTAAAAAAATCATTCAATTTCATTAAGTGTTTTGGTTTTGATTATTGCTTTTTGTTTCGTTTTTGTTACTGCTTTTAGATTTCACAATTTCATGTTTCGTCCAAAGTATAGTAACCATGATCCCTTTTATAATCATTTTATTTCATGAAGTGTTTTTGATTTTGGTAATTGGTTTTTTATTTCTGTTTTTGGTTTTAGTTTTCATTGTTTTGAGCAACGATACCAAACAGTCCCTAAACAATCTCTTTGGCTTTATTTGTGTTGTTGTTTCTGGCTATTTTTATAAAACTCTCTCTCTCTGACTTGACCAAAGTCAGTTTTTGAGTTTTCAAAGCCTCTGCAGTACAATCCCAAGAAACCGACACCCTTGAGGAGCGGTCTCCGGTTTTCAGGATTTTGATTGAATTCCTTTGTACATCTTCACCAATCTTCTCCTAGTTTCATCTGTGGATCAATATTTCTGGCTGTTCAGTTCAGAAATGTTTTAGAAGGGTGACCAATAGTTCAGATTATGAGTTATGATATTCCCCATTCTTTGTCAAGTCTTGAGATCAACAGCCTATTTGTTTCCCTAGTATTTCAGGTTTCTTTTTTCTTGTTTTCCAATGATTGTGCTGTTGAGTTTCCATTGAGAACTTTGTGTCTTTTGGACTGGATCAGGCTTCGGAGTTGGCATTAGTTTGCTTAGAATTGACAAGCACATCCGCAGCAGAAGCACTGCATATTCCTGAATCGCTCTCCATGTGTGAATGATTTGGTTTTTAGTTCTATTGCCTCATCTTTTTTAGTTGGTAGAACAAGGATGGTTATTTCCTTATCCGAGTTAAGAGGCTTAGAAAAGGATTTCTTTATCGTATCACCATTGATCCTCCTGGGCTTTAATTTTTCATTGTCTTCCTCCAACTAGTGTGCTTGAGAAATATAATATATCCCGACTTTTGAAGCTAAACTGTGTCTCGAGTTTATCTCAGGAAATGAAACTGATAGTCATGTGCTGATAAGGAGTGAAGCTCTGGAATGGAGGATATAAAGCATTCTGAGATATAGAACGTTTGCGGTCTTCTTGAGACATTTTTTGTATTGGAGTTCAAGAGGTGTTGCTTCATGGGGCGCATCTTATTCTGGCTTGTCGCTAGCATGCCTTCTTCTGCAGTTCAGGTAAGGTGATGAATGTTTGTTTAATAGAAAATTTCTTATCATGTAACTTAATACTTGTTTGGAGTGTTAACTCAATTGCATAAATTGTTTCCATGTATTTATGGTTTTTGTTAAAATTGCACTTACTAATCCCTTCAATTTAGCAATAGGAAATCCAGGACTCTGATTTACTTGTCATATACTTTGATATACCTGTTATTTTTTGTCGGATGGTGTGACATATTGAGTTTAGGCCAGTTAGCATTCCAACTTATCAGTGGGATTAGTGAGATCATTCGCATTAGTTTTCTTATCCTTATCCTTATTATAGAGACTCAGTTCACCCGGTCGATTCCCTATATTGATTTCCTGAATCGTTATTTATATTTTCGTTTAGTGATTTTGATATTTTATTTTTTAAATTTAATTCTTAAGACACTTTTCGTGAAGGACAATAAATTAAATGAATTTTATATTTATTTTTAAAAATAAATTATGATTTCTTTATCTTTATTTTCTAAAAATATTTTTTTTTTGAAACTAAAATATTATAGTTTTGGGTGAATTATTTAAACATACAAAAATTTGAAAAAAATATCAAAGAATCTAAATTACAAAAAAACATATTATTCATCAATCTTATTTAAATCCTTAATCCTATTTTCATCTCCACTCGAATCCCTACCATCACCCAACCGTTGTCGAAATCGTGATAGGAATCCGGCCATGGTTGTCAGAATCTGGTCGAAATCCGACCATTGTCGTCCGTGTTAGAATATAGAATATAGATAGTGAATAATATAGCCATTGTAGTGGAATATATAATCGTTGTAGCATATTCTGTAGCATATTTTTCACTATGCGTCCTATAAATAGGGGACTCTTGTACATTATTTGAACACTTTAATATATTTCAATACATAGAAATTATCAGTTCGAATCCGGAAACATCGTCAGAATCTGACCACCGTTTGAATAAAATTAAAATAGAGCGCATGATAAAAAAAAATAAAAACAAAACGTTGGTATATCTTTTAACTGACGTTCTGTTTGGGTCATAGTTTTTGTCATTCTCTTTCCCATATAAGACACTCTGTTTCGGCAGAAACGGTGCGAACACAAGCATACCTGAACGAATTATCAGAGATTGATAAACAGTCACATACCTGAACGAACATCATCCCTAATCTGGTGCCGAAACAGAGCGAACACAAGCATACCTGAACGAATTATCAGAGATTGATAAACAGTCACATACCTGAACGAACATCATCCCTAATCTGGCCTCTTGGTTTAATCTGTTTCACAAGCATCCTGTGTATCAAGACCCACCAATACATGTGAAGCACCAGCAGAGTGTAAAGAAGTGTGTTGAACACAATAATAATAGATTGGTCCTTACACAGGATGCTTTTCCTTATCCAGTGTCGAGAGGATTTCATAACTGCAGCAAAAAATTGCACAATGAAAAAGCGCACTCCTCATCGGAATAATGGTAAGGGTAGAAAATCGATTGAGGATGTCATTTTCTGCAATAATATTTATATCCGGGGATAGGGAATAGGATACGAAAGCTGCTGCAGGTGCTTGACTATCGAGTTTTGGTCAGTTAGCATTCAACTCAGCGGGATAAAACGACTTCAAAATGTGGTTTGTAGAGTAGACGTCGGAGTTCATAGAGTTAGTATTCCCTTTATCCATGGATTACCAATTTGTCACTTAGCTAAACAAATCTCTCTTTTGCATGGGCAGGAGTAAGATTGTGTAAATGTTGGGCTTCACCGACCATATTTGTGATGTTGCAATACCCATCTGTCGCAACCTGTAGCGCTTTGTTTGCATTTTCACTGGTGCTTAACTCATGAAGAGTGCACTGCTTGCTTAACTTAGGATTATATGAAAATTTTTGGGTGCCCCAAAACCTGGATATGGTACGATGTTTTGCCTAACAGGCACCATAAAGTCTAAGTCTAGTCTATAATATTGCGAATTCACTGGGAAGAGGTGGATTTGGATTTCATATCGCTGGTGAGAAACTGTGATTTGTTACAACTTAATAGATATGGCCTATGGGTTTTTTTTTCCAAAGAAAAGCTACTTTCTTCTAGAGTACTTACAAAAACATCCACTTCATAAGACCACCAAAGTCCTTCGATCATCACTGGTTGTGGCAGGTTTTCTCTGTGCTTATTCATCATCGCTATGTTCACAATCGAGCAACTTTAATTTTTTTTCCTAATGTTCGTTAGAGGCACTTGTTCGGGTAAAAGAAAAACTGTGCTATACCCTTCGTCTAATGAAAATTATAACACATTAAATTAATGGCCCATAAAAATTATAGGAGTAATATTTTTCTATTTGGAATTTTTTTTTTAAGAATATTAAAACATTCTTATTTTTTAATCTTCTATTAGTGGAATTAATCATTAATCTTTTAGTAATGATAACAGAATTGATAGTTATTAGAGAAAAAGGATTTATTTTCATTTAATCCCTAGAAATCCTTAAATTCACCCTATCAGATCATAGAAAAATAAAAGGACATAACAAAAAAAAAATCACATTAACTCATCCATCCCCTATAACTCCTTCTCATATTCTTTTTTATTTTTCTTTCCTTACACAAACGATAAAAAAATCAATATTTAAAAATTTAACATATATGTAAATTTTTGTGCAAGTCAATTTGTTATTCTGAATATGAAACAGAGGGAGTACTAATCTATAAAAAATGATCTAATATTACATTTTATTTCTTAGTTAATTATTATTTTCTTCGTCCTATAAAAATCACAGCAGTTTGATTTTTTATATAATTTTGTATGTATTTTAACTAATTTCATTTTATCATTAAAGTATATAAAATTGAAATTTTTAATCCAGTTTATATTATATAATAAAAATTATTATTAATATTTCATGAAAATTTTACAAAACATCATTTAATCGAATTATTAAGATTCGTCTCAATATACATATATTTAATTAATTTATTGTAATTTTCATTGGGGGACGGAGTGATCGGAACAACAGGATGGGAACCATGACGCCATCGATGTTTTACACATATATAGTAAGTTTCCCACGATAGTTTTACCACCGACTTGGGATAAAAATTGAAGGGATGATGTGTGCTCCCTTTGTTGGGATCATCCATATCAGTTACTGTTGACATATTTTCCTTTTTCTTTTTTCTGGTGGTGTTGATTGATCTCTGTTGCAAATGGAGGGGAGGTTTTGGCAGGGAGGGGAGAAGACGACAGAATGGCAAAATTGGAAGCCTGCGCCTCGCCATGCTGCAGGGGATCACAGACCTCTCTCCATGTCCTATAGTAGTATACTCTTTCATCCTCTTGTTCTCGTTGCAATACACTATACACTAGAACTACTACTAACACTACATTTTTTGCATTTTTCATACTCAAACTGAACAAATAAATAAATAAATCAGTTTATGTAGAATCAAATATAGTCTAACATTCATCGTAATATGAGAGTTTAAATTCTAATATTGTACGAGTTTTTAAAATTCAACCGCAGGTTGATGAAAAATATAAGCTACTAGGAGTGTACTTGTTTTCATCCATCGGACAATACAATGAAGTAAATTAGGTACTGGATGGGGTATGTTCTACTAGTATACATGAATGAGAGTATACAGCAAGAAAGAATTAAAGTATAAGTAGATCTTCTTTTTTGATAATGAAGTATACGTAGATCTTTAGATAGGAAGTTTCCAGTGATTTGGTCTTGATGAACATTTCTAATTCCAAAAAAATGTTCGAAAGTAACAAGGGAAGATCATTTTCATTATCCAATTCGAAATTTTATTTTCGTTGTATTATTCGCGTGTTGTAATTGAGGGTTTGGATATCGCAAATCAGCTGTATCATGTGTGCATGCTTCGATTCCGCACACATGTATAACGCGGTATAACATCAAGAACCCCATTGGAACCAATATATGCTAAGTTAATCAAGCTCACGTATTATCTAGTCAAAACACACAATCCAGATTTACATGTAATTAGTAGCAGCAATTAGTGGTGTAATTAAAGAACTGCCCTGGGGAGGCACTGCTGTCCTGTGTCTTTGGAACACGTACTAAATAGCTCTCTCAGCCACCCCAGCGAGCCAGCTCTCAGCAGCTAGCTAGTTCACAGTACTATGAACAACAACCACAACAACCACAACAACCACAACAACAACGTATAGTCTTTTAGACAGGGACAGACAAGCATTACACAGCCAACACCCAACCCACACCACACCCCCTCTGCCCAGTGGCTTCCTCTTCATCCTCCTCTGTGTGTGTGGGGTACACTTCTCACACTGTACCCTGCAGTAAAAAAACAAACACTCCTCCTGCTTTTTTGAATCCATCCGTTATTGTGTGTGAGATAAAAGAGATAGATATCGGAATAGTTAATTTGAAACAGTCCATTTCACATTTGAAAATTCAAAAAAAAGATGGTGAGGATTGGCACTGGCAGCAGCGGAAGACGAGGAGGAGGCGGAGATGGAACGGCCGGCTCGAGCAATATGGGTGGCGGCGATGGTGTGATGGTGGCGGTGAAGGGGCGGCGAGATCAGGGGAGGCGCAGAAGGAGCGGAATGATGCAGTTTCCAGTTGAGGAGGAAGTGGATGATGAAGTGATGCCGGGGTGGATGCGGGGGCTGATGGGGGAGACGACATTCTTCGCGGGGTGTGGGGACCACGAGGATCGAAAGAAGAACGAGAAGAACATCTTCTGCTTGTGCTGTTGTCTCTCCATCTGCCAACACTGCCTCCCTCATCACCGCTCCCATCCCCTCCTCCAGGTAAAAATCAATTAGGTCCCCCCAACCCGAATCTCCCCTCCCATTCATTTCCCTTTTTTTTTGAATTGAATAGTATATAAATTTGAAAGATTTTTTAAATCAATTTTTGTTGACGAATCCGTCATGCTCCACACTCAAATTTATTTCCTTTTTCATTCGCATCTGTTTCTACAATCGAATTTCCTCTGATGAATTGAATTCTCCTTAATTTTCTTGATCAATTCTCGTATTATGAGGAATTGTAACATTTTCTTCTGGGTACTGATTTAAATTTTGTTTACCGGGGTGACGAAGGATGGAGTCCTACAGGACAAGAATAGTACTGTCGCTGCTGCCTGCCTCACGCAGCAGCACGCACATTATTTTTCCTTTCTTCTCCGTTCTGAGTTTTCGTCTCCTTGCTTTTCGTTTCCTTTCAATCCAAATCGAATTCAATTGGGTTCAATTCAATTCAAATTCTCTTCTGTATCTGATATATGTTCATCTAATCATCCATCGATTCTCACGAACAAGAATTCCTTGAAGGCTTTGAATATATTTATTTCCCCCCGAATTTTCGCTCCGACAAGTTCTTCACCGAGCGCTCTCATCATCTTATGTTTCATTCAATATTTTACTTTTCTTAATATTACAATTTTGCGAGTTCTTGTTTGATGCTTTGAATTCGTATTGGTTTGGGTGTGCGGTGGGTTTTTTCCCAAACAATTGAGTGGTTGTTTTCAAGGAGAAAGCGAAAGTTTGACCGTGTTTGTATGTGCCTCTTGAAATCCAGACAGGCTTCGTTATTTTTGGTAACGCCATTATTATATATATCCTAACTAATTATGGCTTAACACACATGTCTCACCCTCACCTCTATGTGTCGAATTTAATTCGTCAGTGTATGAATAATGAAAGTTGTAGGGGATCAGTTTCTTTTGTAGCTAAGCTGTACCATGGCATTTATGAATATGACTTAAAAAGATAAAGACGAACAGGAGGATGACTCGATTCAATTGGATTTATTCGAGCTCAGTTCCCCTCTACTCTAGACTTTGAGTTTGTTTTTGCAAACTATATTTTCGGTTGATTTTATGTTTGTGTTAATAGGTGAGACGATATGTGTATCACGATGTGGTTCGATTGATTGATCTTCAGAAACTCATCGATTGCTCCTACATTCAGGTACATAAAAAGCATAAGAGATTCTCGATCTTTCTAACAAACATTTCTTTCAAGAAATTACTCGTTGCATCAACTTTTACTTCCATTACAATGTAATGTTATCGTATACGACAATTATTGATATTTTAACATCAAGAATATCAATCCGGTGTTAACTTTTGGTGATGGGCATACATACATATGCAGCCATACACAATAAACGGGGCGAAGGTGATATTCTTGAACGAGAGGGCGCAGGCCAGGAGTTACAAGGGTGCTAATGCTTGCTTCACCTGCGAGAGGATCCTCCAACACTCGTTCAGTTTCTGCTCTCTCTCCTGCAAGGTGCAACCTATACACCTCCATATATACTCGTCATCTTGTAGATCAGTGAACATATCTGGTCATAATTTACATTACGTCTTTTTTAGATTTTTAAACTTATAACATGTAGAGTGACGTCTGCTTATATTCCGACAACAAAATAGTTACACCGATATGGATTACTGGGTTAGAGGGATGAGGGATCGTTGAATCCATCGATCTATACAGTTTTGTGTGAGAAGGATACGTATTTGAGATGGCGATTGTATAGGAGCTAGCTAATGATAGAGTAGATGGTTGTTATGGCTAGACCTAGATCAAATATAAGTATGTATGTTAACGATAACCAAACGTCACGATGATTAATGTATTGCTCCATGCAGTAAAATGAATTATTGTGTTAAAATTGAACCCAATTTCTAATGTGAGATTCCTGAAAAAGCTGAAGCCAGTTAGTACAACCAAAAAGTTACAATGCAGAAAGTTTATGTTGGCTAAAGATTATTGAGGGTAAGCTGTTTCTCAAGACAACAAAAAACCTTTTCCTGAGTTCCCTTTTGAAGAATTGTCGCACATTCAAAGTAGATCTGTGAAACAGTGACTTTCCATCTTCACAGGCGAATCACATGCTCATTTATCATTATGAATCAAAATAAACAGTACGATATAGCTATGTCTGATAGCTGATTTTTGCTGGCTTGGGTTTAATAATCAGTATGCTTAATTTTGCACTCGTGACCCTTAGTCATTGGTACCATGAATAACGTTATGAAACCAGTTAAACCCAAAGCTCATACTGTATTTTAACATTAGTTCCAATTGTAGGACTTTATAAGATATACGGAGGGATTACTAAGCAACTTGCATTTGGTTTTGGAATGGCTTCAGGTGGATCACATGCTACGCGAAGAGCGAGATCTATCACGTATACTGTATCGAATCCAACAGTCAGACTTTGCATACACCCAGTTCGAGGGGGAAGAGGCTTCAGAAGACATGGATGACGACGATGATGCTCAGATCACGGACAGTTCCATGGTGGATTTACAGGGGGAGATGGAAGCAAATGATGATGAGCTGATGGATGATCCTCTTCTTGACTTCAAGCCGTCACTGGCGTGCTCCAGCCACTGTCATCACGAAGCCATTTCGACTCTTCCAGGGACATCTGCGGTGAGCAATGGTGATGATAACGAGATGCCGATGAAGCAGAAGAAGAAGAAGAAAGGCCGTAGGGGTTTCATGTCTGGAATTGTTCTCTCACTCAACAGCTGCAGGAGAAAGGGAGCACCTCAGAGGTCTCCACTCTCATGACTAGTTCTTCCACAATACTTTCATCGTTCAAGTAATCTCACTGAAAAGCTGAAATAAAAGGGTTGGTTGGTTGGTTGGTTTTCATGTTTTAATTCATCTCGATCTGATTGCTTAAGATTCTTTGTAATGATCTAGTATGATATTACTGTAATCTCGTCCTCGTGCAAGTGACATAAGGCCGCTTTGTTTTTTTCATTTCCGACTAAGAAAAGATCAAGATAAGATGTTACATGCATTTCCATTACAAAGGCTGTCATTGAGGAAGTCACCAATTTTGTATCAATGATTGTAATGAAATCGGCAAGTATTTTGGTCAAATGCTTTGAAGCTTACCCTTTGTGTTTGTCTAGGAACAGAGGTCACGACCTTTGTGTGTCTTTATTTAGATACTCCGCCTAACTTCTCCATCAACTGCGAATATACCGTACAGAACATACCGTAGTCCTAAATCCTGATCAAGATGTATGATATAAAATTGGACTTGGAGATGAAAAACCAGGTCCAGTGACAAATAGCGAGAAATTTCCTTGAGAAGATCTTATATATATTGAATTGATGATATAAATTTTCGGTTATCAATTGTAATGTTATCAATTTTCTGTACAGAATATACCGTAGTCCCAAATATAAAGTGGGACTTGGAGATGAAAAACCAGGTCCAGTGACAAATAGCGAGAAATTACCTTGAGATTGTCTAGGAACAGAGGTCACGACCTTTGATGTCTTTATTTAGATACTCCGCCTAACTTCTCCATCAACTGCGAATATACCGTACAGAACATACCGTAGTCCTAAATCCTGATCAAGATGTATGATATAAAATTGGACTTGGAGATGAAAAACCAGGTCCAGTGACAAATAGCGAGAAATTTCCTCGAGAAGATCTTATATATATTGAATTGATGATATAAATTTTCTGTTATCAATTGTAATGTTATTAATTTTCTGTACAGAATATACCGTAGTCCCAAATCCTGATCAAGATGTATGATATAAAGTGGGACTTGGAGATGAAAAACCAGGTCCAGTGACAAATAGCGAGAAATTTCCTTGAGAAGATCTTATATATATTGAATTGATGATATATGATCTAAACATATCTCGAACATAGCTCACTCGAATTAAAGTTTGACTCAAATGGCCCATTATCGATCAAATGTTATTGATATTTACAATAACTCGTGCTTTTAAAACTATCTTGTTAATACAATTTACATTCTATTTGGCGTTATCTCGTCTCATATATTTTTTTTGTAACACGTACATATTTTGTATTGTTTTATACGTATGAATATAAATCTCTTTTTTGTATCAAATCAACATATATTAGGTTGAAATACGTCATTTTTATAATCATTGATGTTTTCCGATAAATTTATGAAAAAAATTATATTTAATCGTCGTTGTACAAGTGTAAAACTTTATATCAACACATGTGACATATCAAATATTGTAATAATTTTGAGACCGAAAAAATATAGTATTGAAAAAATTCTCTATGATACAACCAGTTATGCACGCACATCTCATTGTTTTCATATGGAATTGAGTTGGGATTTGGATTGTTCTTATGACATCGTAGATGATTATAATCTCAGCTCATTCTTTAGAGTGCGGGTACGGTTCTCTCTCTCTCTCTTCTAGAGTGTGGATTGAAGAACAGGAGGTTAATATCCGACGGTCCAGGAAGAAAGCAAACAAGAAAACAGTCAGATTTTTGGGGGGTTTGGGAGACAGACGCCAATCACATGGGTTTTGTCCTCTCCTGTCCAGAGTCCTCTGCATACCACTGTCTCCATCCACATTCTATTTCCCGGTTCCTCACTCGCCATGGCTCCACCACCAGCAGTCTGCCACCACCACTACCGCCTCGCCGGCCCATGCTCTGCTTCATCATTATGTACGGACCAATTCTGATTCACCAGACAGACAGACAGCCTCTCTTCTGGGGGTTCTGCCACGTGTCCCCTCCTCTCTCAATAATTTGGTCGTCCAAATCCATTATTGAACATTTTTTACTTACCAAATCCATTATATTGAACATTACAAATTTAGTCATATCCTTATTAAAAAAACAAGACACGTTTTTAGGAAGACGTACATTAAACAATCTTTTGGATTTAACCAACAACATTTAAGCTTATTTGCTATTCATAACCTAATCTATTTACTCTAACTTATAATTCGTGTAGTGGAACAAATCCAATTGCGGATGACTATATTATTGAGAGACATACGACTCCATTTGTGTTGTCGATGAACTAATGAATGATTTCATGATGTAGAATGACGCTATAACAGAGAGGCAATTTCCATATCCAATCAAGATTAACATCAAATTCAACATCAAATGATGTGACAAAGAAAAGGAAAGATAGAGACGATGATCAAATTATGTGATAATCTTTTGTTCATAAGTCACCAAAGATTGTGAGGTGAAGGATGGAGACGATCATCAAATTAAATTGGTTAGAAAAAGAGAAGGAGATGTGTATGTAGTTGATTTCATCAATTCAATATCACAAGAAGCAACTTATTTTTATATAAATGATCATAATGATGTGAATTGGTTATAGCATAGAAGAATGGCTCACCTTAGCTTTCAGACAATGAATGAAATATGCTTTAGATAATTAGCCAAAGTACAACCTAAGATCAAAATTTTCAAGGAGGGTTAAGTGAACCATGCCAGCACGGTGAACAAAGTAAGACAAGTCTCAAAGCTATAGATATAGCCAAAATCGGACCATTAGAACTCTTATATATTGACCTATTTGGACCTATTTCAACCGAGAGTATTGGGAAGAAAAACTATACTCTTGTAATTATTGATGATTTCAGAAGATATATTTGGATGTCCTTTTTGCACAACAAGAAAGATACGTAAGAAATTCTTAGATAAGTGCAAAATGAAAATAGACTAAAAATTATGGCTATTAGGAATGAGCATGAAACAGAATTTGATGAGTATGACATGGTTCAGTACTATGATGATCATGACACTATAACAAAACGAAGTTACAGAGAGAAAGAACAGAACCTTGATTGAAGCTACAAGAACCATGTTGTCTGATGCAAATCCAGCCTTGCTGTATTGGCCAAAGCGGTAAACACTGTATCGTAAGTTCAAAATAGATGTCTCATACACAAAGTGTATAAAAGGACTCCCTTTGAATTATGGAAAGGTGGAGCGCCTAATATAGGATACTTTCATGTGTTTGGCTACAAGTTCTTTATTCATAATAGTGATAAAAGACATCTATCTGAATTTGAAACAAAAGCTTATAAGGAAATATTTTTAGGATACTCTATTGAAAATAAGATCTTCAGGTTTTTAAACAAGAGATTTAAACTTATAGAGAAAACTGTGCATGTAATATTTGATGAGAAAAACATTGCGTTAGCCAAGCTAATATTTTCGATGAAGAATTTGTCTATTGTCCAAGTGATTGTGATAACAGAAAATCCTTGGAAGAAAATGATCATGTATCAGAAGATGGAAATGTAGTAGAGCCGGGATCAACAGAGGAGCAAGAAGAAGAGGATCTAGAGGATGTTAGAATACAACTACAAGATATGAATCTTACTGATTTTGGAAAGAAGAAGCATCACTGGACTGATGATCATCCAACACAAAACATCATTAGGAATATGGATGAGCTAATAAAGACTTGAAGGGGAATAACTCTAGGGTTTCTATTTGTACGCTTTCTCTCATAAATGGAGCCCAAAAGGCCTGAGGAAGCACCAAATATCCTTTTTGGATTCAAGCAATATAGGAAAATTTAAATGAATTCAAGAGAAATGAAGTATGGAGACTTGTTCCTAGATCCAAGGATGATCCTATTGTAGGAGTGAAATGGGTATTTAGAAACAAGACTTATAAAAATGGTATTACCATAAGAAACAAGGCTAGACTAGTAGTTAAGAGTTATTGACAAGAAGAAGAAATAAACTGTGATGAAACTTTTGCACCAGTAGTTAGACTGGAAGCAATTAACATATTTTTGGCCTATGCGGCTTCTCAGGGATTCAAAGTACACCAAATAGATATAGAAAGTGCATTTTTAAATGGTGAACTTCAAGAGAAAGTGTCTGCTTAACAACCCACATGGTTTGAGGATCATGAATATTCTGATTATGTATACAGATTAGATAAGGCACTTTCTGGATTGAAACAGACACTAAGAGCATGGTATGATACTTTATCTACATATCTATCAGAAAATACCTTCTCTAGAGGAAAAGTAGACACAATTCCTGAAGAAAAGTGGTAGAAATGATGTGTTGGTACAGATCCAGGTAAATGATATTATCTTTGGCTCTACTGATGATAGACTATGTGATGAGTTTGCTTATCTCATGAAATCTAAGTTTCAGACGAATCTTATTGGTGAGCTCAAGTATTTCTAGGTTTGCAAGTAAAACAGAGCTCAAAAACGATCTTTCTAAATCAATTAAAGTATTGGAGTAATATGATAAAGAAGTTTGGACTAGAGAATGCAAGTACAATGACCCAAACTATTATCTATTAAAATGCAATCCTTTTTCACTCCATATGGAATTCTTCATGAAAGTACATGTGTCAATATTCCACAACAAAATGGGATAGTTGAACAGAAACACAGATATTTATTAGAGGTAGCTCACTCCCTTCATTTTCAATCGGGTCTACCAAAGATATTTTGGGGGGAGTGCATCCTCACTACTGTCCACCTTATTAATCGTTTGCCTACCAAAATTCTCAATAATAAATCTCCTTTGGAAATGTTATTCCATAAAAAATCATCCTACACACACCTTCGAACCTTTGGCTGTCTTTACTATGTGCACACTTTCAATTCAGATAAACTTAGACCCAGGGAAAAAAATATATATTTGTAGGTTATTCATCAGGCAAGAAAGGCTACAGAGTTTTTGATTAGGAAGAAAATGTTTTTATTATAAGTCGTGATGTCATATTTCATGAATCTATTTTACCTTACAAAAATGAAATTCAAAATCCACCACAAAATTTTCCTTCTTTACCCCAAAATCCACCATAAAAGTTTCCTTCTTTACCTTAAATCAGTCCGCAGCTGGCTCATCCCAATTCGCTACTGGATTCACCACTTCCTCTCGTCCAACCAGCCCCGTCGTCAGAGCCAACCCAGTCTCCGCTTCCTTCAACCCAAGATTTTCCATCACAAACCGATCCAAGCGAAATTCAGCTCATTCCACTGTCAGTCCAAACCGATGTCTCTATCCAATTGAATCGACCATTGAAAATAATAAGTTTATATACAAGCTATGGAGGGGATGGGTCAACATAATCCATACCCCTCCTCTCCCTGCCTAACCATTAGAAACCTAAGTTTCTATGCAGGGTTAAATATACACATGCTACAAATGTTACAAAAGTTTCCCCCAGAATGGATAAGCCATTACATACACAGATGATTACATGACTCAAGAAGCATGAACATATACAAAACAACTTAGCCATCCAGCTTGATCTTCCAGTTGGCCAGTAGTTTCTTCTCATCCTCATTGAGGTGCTCTCTCCTTGCATAAGCAATGTCCGTAGCTGCTTTGAACAAGTAAGTCCTCATGGCATGTTTGCATGGCTTTACTGCGCGAAAACTGATGTCATTCGTGTGCTTCCAAATGGTGTAAACAAGGCTGCATAATAGGAGCTGAATGATGATCCTCGTGGTCCTCTTCGCCTTGAGTTCTTGGTGCAAGCCCTCAAGGTATCCACTGCAGGAAGTAGACACAAAAGTCAGAGCACAGTTTTGCCGCCACTCCTGCATCAAAGGATTAAGAAAAGTGTAGGAAAAGAATAAGTGGTCCTGGATCTCCACTTCCTTCTTACAGAATACACATAGGGCACCATCGAGTAAACCCATTCTCATAAGGCGAACATGGGTATGGAGCCTTTGCCGCGCCACTAGCCAAGTAATGAAGGCATGTATGGGGATGTTTCCTTTGAACCATATAAGCCTGTGCCAGAATACCTTTGGAGCCCTCTCTCGAAGATGATTCCATGCATGGGCAGTCGAGAATCCCCTCTTCCTCCCATCACCCCAAAGGCAAACATCCATCCCTCCATGGATAACAGGAAGAAGAGAGCCATGAAACAACTCAAGAATACATGAAGGCA
>LIEC01010757.1:0-140310 GCA_001925005.1 Drosera capensis
ATCCTTACCGAACTCACTTGACATGATCAACTTCTTGACCACGTCTGTAAACAACTTGTGACGTTTGGAAAGAAGTTTCTTCATACTTCTAATGTTGGCATCCTTGTTCTGCTAAGGACCAGAAAATTCTCTAAAATTTAATTTCACGATAAATAATATGAATAGTAAATTATATATTATAATTTATTTTATGAGATTATAAAACTAGTTTGACTACGTAATAGTAAAAAAATACAAAATGTGGATGAAATACAAACCCTAATATGCAAATATGGGGAAATACAATCTTAATAAGGAAAACCCATATTTATACCAAATGACCTGAACCTAATTTTGACACTTATTTTCCTTTAATTTCTACTCCATCTAAATTAAATTAATTACTTACTAATTATCCACTAAGTACCCATTAATTATCCACTTAAACTATTTTAATTAATTTAGTTTCCTATAAATACAAACTCTCTTCTCCTTAAAAATTTCTTACAAATACAAAACAAAACACTCCTTGCCATCCAAGATTACAATTAAGCAAAATAAGAGAAGAAGGAGACGTTTGAGGAGAAGAGGAGAAGCTAGGTGGTAACGCGAGTACAATGAGGATCCTTCACTCTTATAAATTTCTCCAATATTTATACACTTCGATTAATTCTGATATGATTATATGTTGAATTCTCAAATGTCAAGTTTCTAATGAAGTTAATAAATCATGGTTCGGAGTTGTGAATCCTAAGATAAAAATCAAAACATGGGAATATGTCAACATGTAAAAGCTGGTTACAGGGAGGACTTTGTGGCTTCACATAGAATTATATAATAGACTTTATAGGACAAGCCTTATATCAATGAAAAGGATTAAAATATTGGATTTTAGAACAGTTTACAAATAATTATTTGAAATTGTATGTAGAGAGTTATGAGTTAATTAGTGAAGTAAGGTCAAACTGTGCGAACTAGTTGCAGAAAATATAAACTTGAACTAATTAATTGCTATTATTGGTAAGGTTTTATGATGGAAAATTTGATTCACTGGAAATATTATAAAGTCTAGTTTATGTAAAATGTTATGGAATAATTTTTGAAGTTGTATATAAGAAGTTATAAACTTAAATACGTCTAAAGGTTATGCTGTAAAGAATCTGGGACACTCGTTCTAGAGGAGCGAAGCTCATTCCAGAGGCCGGGATGCTCGTTCCAGAGGCCAGAAAGCCGGTTCTCAGAGGCTGGGAGACCTCTTCAAGAGGTAGGGATACCATCTCAGAACCTTCTGGATTGAGAATGAATGTTTTGAACCCAAAACAACTCCAAATATTCACAAATACCTTTAATGAAATTCAATATATAAAATCATCATTATGCATAATCAAAATAAGTATCAAAGGCTTGTACAAAGCTCAGGATCACCTCATAATATTAATATGATTGTTTTTCATAAAGTACAAACAAATATGTTTAACTTCTTAATGCGAACAAACATTCACAAGTAAATTTATTAATATGTGAATCCTAATATGTTATAGCAGCTGGAGACGCTGCTTGTTAACACATAAAGGAAAAGTCGAGTGCGTGTGTGTGGAAAGCGGTATAAAAAGATATCATTTAGATTTATTGTGTGTGGGGATGCGTATTATTATACCGTGAGTATAATGATATGCATTGGAATCTTTGGAAGTAGTCACCAAGTATGGCTGAAGTAAAATAAAAACTATAATTGGTGTGTGCAATGATGAGATGATATGTGTGTTTGTGTTATGTCTTGATTGCTTGTATAAAGAGGATTAGTGAGTTAAATGAGTGTAAATCCATAATTGGTAGGATAACTTCGTTGTATAAAATATAAAGAGTGTTACGTCTGTCGCATGTGTTATATAATGTATAAGATCCACAGGTATCACCTAGAGGGAGTAAATAGGTTGTTTTAAAAATTTTCAGTGTAATGCAATGGAATGATGAATTTCGATACGCTGATGTTCTTTGTAGACTGCAGAGGTGGTCTACAGCAGAGACTTAAACGTTGAGAGTTTGTCTCTGTTTGCTATTGTAATGGATTCCTGATAGTTATAATAGCTCAAAACAATGAAAAGAAAATAGAGAACACATGATTTATACTAGTTCAGACACTCGTTATCAACTTATAATTGAGAGCTTAGTCTAGTCTTTCCTTGGTGATCAGTTTCTTCAATCCCATAGGTGAGTTCACTATCTTCTTGTTTTTTGCCTTATAAGAGAATCTCTTTACAAGCTAGCTAACTTGTCAAAGACGAAAAACCTAGATCCTTTGAAGAGATCCTTTAGTGGACTCTGCTGGAGCTTCTGTTATTCAGTGCAGACTAGTTTCCTGTTTTTCAATTTATCTCACTTGAACAGTTTTGAATTCAAATTGATTTTTCACTCTTGTAGGTTCAATCTCTTATTCAGCAGCTTCCATAGTAGCACTGTTCTTTGAACTCTTTGATCTCCTTTTATAGGGAATGAACCCGTGAATTGTCAACTTGACCTGATGGTGGCAGCTTATTATATGTGAATCTTCACTGATATTGACAGCTCATCTTTTTCAGATCCTTATATTATCACTCTGAATTTCAAATGTTTGATGTGATTGATTCTCAGACTTTTGTCCCAACTTTAGCAACTATCTCTACTACACTCCAATCTGCTGTAACTCAGTTTGTACTCAGTACTGTTGAGACCTCGTTTGTACCCAATCACTGCTACAACCTCGTCTGAACCCAGATCTGATGTAATCCATGCATTATTATGTTGGTCCTTATTTGCAACATCAATCCTAGATCCTAAAGAATTTGCAGGTCTTTTACCTATGATGCTCACCACTTTTGTTGTGCTTATGAGGCTGATCCTCAGATATTCTGTGATGCTTTCTTTTCTCCCCCTGGGGCTATTCCTCTTGTGATCTGTGCCTTAATGATATGTCCCCCTGAGACCTTTGGCTTGATATTCTCTCCCTCTGAGGCCTTTGTAGCTTTGCATCCTATTCTTCTTCTGCTGCTGCTGTTGATTTTCTTTTAAGCTCATCTATAGATGACTTTGTTGCAGTTTTCTTTGCAACCTTCTCCCCGACTACAGCTTTCTCTATTGCCTTCTACCCAGAAAACCTTGTTGCCTCTTTTTCTCTTTTTCTGCTGCCTTCTCCCCCCGCCCCCTTTTGTTAGCATTGAGTGTTGTTGTAAGACTTTGATTACAGCTTGAATAGCTTTGAGTTCAGAAGCGATAGTCTGCCTTGTGTCGTTGTTACGAATATGCTCCTTAAGCCGCTGTTGCGTGGTCATCAAAGAAGCTTGCCATTTACGAAGGTCAGCTGAGTGTTTTCCCCTTAGCTTGTTTAGATTTGAGGAGCTAAGCCTACATTGCTGAAGATTTAGGGCATTAGCCCTCTGTATTTGATCTATGAGACCTTCAAAGAAGTCTTCCAAACACCTTGCCTAGGTAGTCTTCTCAACTTGCAGCTCGTCTGCAACTGGTTTTAGTCTGTTGAGAAGTTCCTTGAATGCATCCTTTATCCATTGATACATGCTGTAGATTTTCGAGTTTGTATCCACTGTATTTTCTGATGGGGATAACTTTTGATGTATAGAAGGATCAATTTCGTCCATTGTTCTTATAGTAGAGGATGGCCTTTCATAAATTGGTGTCATTATGATGTTTACAAGGACATTCCTCAGAGTTCTAGCTGTAATCTGGGAAGTCATCTGAATGTCAGATATATCACTATAGAGTAGGCCTCAAGGGAAACCTACTAATGGTGGATCTGCCCCAGTGTGCACCATTCCAAATGAAGAGGGGGTGAAAACTCCAGCTTCAGTGGGGATATATCTTGATCTTGCATGTTTTCCTGGCAAGAGGGAGTGTCGCTCATCAAGTGTTTGTTGATTTCATCAAGGGTGACACCTTTGAAAGTGCTTTCGGTTATAGTCTGCTCCTCTCTTGGCATTGAGGTTGTTTTTGCTGATTCATCTTCCACTATGACCACTTCCTCTACATGTATGGGAATGAGATCAAGTGTTGTGACTTGAGTGAACTCTGATTGCTCAGTGGTCTCCTGATAGTTTGCAGTAGTTCCTTCTGTGGTAGTATCTGTTGTATTCCTGATTAGTGATGCTGTTGGGAAGCCTTTCTTTGTCTCTCCTTGAGCCATCTGTAGTTATCCTGTACCTTGTGGTTGGTCCTGATGGAATAAGCCTTGACCTTGCTGCTTTGGACTTCCTCTTAATTAGGAGTTTGTTCCCCTTGATGAACTTTTGGATCATTACTTCCTTATGAGGCTTGCCCATAACTTCATCAGTCTTGACGTTGTGTTCCAGAACTTTTTCTTGTATGGCTAGGATAGTCTGTAGCGCTTTTATGATCTCTTCATTTTTTGGAGATTGTGTGGTTGTGGTTGTGGTTGTTGTTGTGGCCTATGCTTCTGATACAATTGAGGGCTGGCCAGCTTTATCAACAACCAATTCCATTCCTGCATTAGAGATACTAATGATTACTGTTGTGAATGCCTCAGTTGAAGTAGTCCTTATTTTTAATGTACTTGCTGTAGAGGTGCTCTGTGGTTGCTCAATCTGCATCCTTCTGAGCTTGTCTTCAATCTCCTTTCTTGTTTAGCCTTTTGCATCTAGCTCTTACCTAAGTTATGCTTGTGGCCCTTCTCTTACTTCCTGATAGTTTTTTTGAGCTTCTAGAATGAGGTTCTAAAGGTTTCATCAGTGCCAACCTTTAGATACTTCAATGTTATCTTTGCGTCATGAAATATTGTAATCTCTGGCTCCTTTGATGGTAAGGTCTTTAAGGATAATACCTCAATTGTTGCTACAATTATTGGTCCTTGTGAACTAGCTTCAGACTGCTCTTTTGGTTATACAGACTGTGCTTCTGCCTCCACTTCTGTAGGCTGTGGAGTAGGAAGCTCCGATATTGTTTCTTCTTATTGGGTCTGTAGGATAGGCTTTCTCCTTGTCTCCTTTGTTTGCTTCGGTTTGGCTTCTGGTGCCTTCTTTATCATCTTCCCTTTGGCCTTTTCAGGCATCTTCTTGTCATGCTAGTCTGTAGTCTTTGTTGTAGTCTGCACTATTGTTGGTTTCTTTTAGAAACCTATTGGCTACTTCCTAATTTTTCTGACATCCATGTGCTTAGCTACAGTCCATGATCTTCCCTTCTTATCAGAAAGCTTGAGGTTTTCTTTGAGGATTATGCCCTTCTAAATAAATATTGTCTGGCCTCTACTGCTTTGGCCAGTTGATACATCAGCAGCTTGGCACAATTGAGTTTGTGCTTGGTAAGGATTGCACACATTATTTCTTGCTGATGAGAGGCGATCTGATCTATTCAGAAATCCCTTGACATGATCACCTTCTTGACTACTTCTATAAGTAGTTTGTGTGATTTGGAAAAATACTTCTGCATTGTCCGTATTCCTTCTTCCTGTCTACCCTCGGTTAGCATTGCATGTCTCCCATTATTTACCAGAGAGATTGGGATATCTCTCGGTCCTTTGTTTAAAACTCTAAAGAGCTCTTCGAAATCATTGGGAGTGATGTTGATCCCAATTTGTCTGGTGGATACATAAGTGATGTATTGAAAGTCCTATGTAACTTTTACCTTTTCGATGAAGTCAAGTACCCCTTCGTCGTATATTCTGTTGGTTTTCTCACAGAAGTGCTTGAGGTCAGCATCCTGAATCAGCACGGATATTTCTTTCACTTCATCTGATTCAGTCTTCAATGTCTTGAAATCATGAACTACTCCCGTCTACAATTCGGTTCTTCTTGTTGGGCTTCGTTGCTTTAGAGATTTGTCGCTCTTAAGAAGAGTGTTAGATCGAATGTTGGCCATTTTTTGAGTGAAATCAAAAAGAATTTTAAAGTTCGTGAAAGTGAGTTTTCAGAATTCAAAAACTAGGGTTTGCAGTTGAGCGCAAAAGAGAAAGAGTATTAGAGTGCTTAGAGTGAGAGAGAATAAAAGTATTTTGGCGGAATTGTTTTTCAGATTTATACTCTTTGAAAAAGTTATCGTTTCCATTTAACAACTAGCCATTGTGCAGATTCAGTCACTCATTTTGACTGTTGCAGAATTTTAGACAATCAGTTTTAAAGCGTTATTTCTTTCCAAAAATAGCAATGCAATAGAGTAAGAATAATATTAGTTTGTATTCCACATGTGTAGTAAAGCAGTAGAGCATTTTGGCCATTTTACTAAGTCAAATCAATCATAATCAATTCATCACGGAATTGAATACATTTTCTCTCATCAAGAGGCTTTTGTAAAAATGTTTGTAATTTGTTTTTCTATTTAAATATATTCTAATTTAATATGAATTTTTTGCACATAATCTCTGATAAAATGATATTTGACATCAATATGCTTGGTCATGGCATGAAAAACTAGATTTTGTTAAATTGCAATTATAGATGTGTTGTCACAAAATATTAGAGTTTTTGAAAATATTATACTGTATTCTGCAAGTTGTGACCTCATCCATAGTACTTATGTAGCATAACTTCCTGTAGGTATGTATTCTGTTTCTGCAGTAGAGGTTAACACTATGGTCTGCTTCTGGCCGAATCATGAAATCAATCTTGCACCAAGAAATTGACATGACCAACTTGTGCTTTTTCCTCTCAACTTTACAGCCTACAAAGTCTTCATCTGAATAACCGGTTAGTGTAAAATCTGATTCCTTAGGATATACCATACACCTAGATCTGGAGTTCCTCTGAGATATCTTAGGATTTTCTTTATTGCAATGTAATCGGATTCTTTGGGATCAGATTGATATCTTGCACATAAGCAAACTGAGTACTGGATGTCTGATATGCTTGCAGTAAGGTATAAAAGTGAGCCTATTATTCCTTTATAAATTGTTTCGCTTATTTCTTTTCCACTCTCATCTTTATCAATTTTAATGGCTGCACTCATGGAGGTTTCTAATCCATATTTCTTGATTATGTCCTTAAGGTACTTGGCTTGATTTATAAATATCCCAGTTTCTAACTGTTATAACTGAAGTTCTAAAAAGTATTTAAATTCTTCCATTAAACTCAATTGAATTTAGAATCAGTGCAACAAATCTTTCATATAGTTTGTTATTAGTGCAGCCAAATATACTCTCATCAATATAAATTTGGTCTAAGAGTATATGTTCTTTATGTTTCTTAAGAAATAGGGTGGCAAATACCTTTTCTCTCTGAAAATCATTCTCTCACAAAAAACTTGAGAGAGTTTCATACCATGCCCTTGGAGCTTATTTTTAAACCATGCAATGATGTGTCTAACCTGTAGACATGATGTGGGTGTTCAACATCTTCAAAACCAGGAGATTGTTCAACATATAACTCTTCCTGCAGCTTTCGATTGAGAAAGGCACTTTTCACATCCATTTGATAGACCTTGAAACCTTGGTATGCAACATAGACAAGGAACATTCTTATTGCTTCCAATCTTGCAACAGGGACAAAGGTTTCATCATAATCAATTCCTTTTTCTTATGAGTAACCTTTTTCCACTAGGTTGGCTTTGTTTCTGATGTCTATTCCATTTTCATTAGTGTTGTTTCTGAACACCCAGACAACAATTAGACCATTCTTGGGTTTTGCGACTATGCAAGGTCCAAGATTCAACCTAGAGGGGGGATGAATAGGTTGATTCAAAAATTATTTGAACTTTTGATACGGAATACTAGTTCTTTGAAAACCACTGTTCTATACCGACCACTTAGGTAGTCTATAGATGATGCTTGGTGGTCTGCAGTAGAGACTTCAAACTCTTTGAGTTTATCTCTGTTTGGCTGTGATGATTTCTTTGTAATAGTTCTAAGTATTAAGCAATAAAAGCAAGTAAAAGACACAATATTTATACTGATTCAGACACTCGTTATCAAATGATAATCGAGAGCTTAATCCAGTCTTCCCTTGGTGACCAGTGTAGTCAAGCCAAGAGATGAGTATCACTATCTTCTTGTTTGTAGCTTACAAGAAACTTGTTTTACAAGCTATTTATCATAGAAGGTGGTCAAAGTTTCATCAAATCTCAGTGAGACCCAATCGTATTGTTGCATTAATTTATCCTTCTTATTCTCCCTTATTTTGTTGGTTCCTTCGTTTTTTATCAGTAGAGCTTCTCATGCCTTCTTTGCAGTGGTTGTATGAACCATGATTTCAAACATGTTGTCATCAAGTGCTTTGAATATCTGGTTCCTTGCTCTTCTATCAACCAGCACCAAATACCAGTCTTCTCTTAACCAAAGTGACTTTTGTCTGTATCCTTCAAGTGTTGCATCCATTGGATCTGGCATCATTAGAATGTGATGTCCATCAGTGATGATATCTTGCATTCTCTCATCTATTGAATCAAGTTGTACAAGCATCCTCAGCTTCCAGTGGTTGAATTTGTCAAACGAACACGTTGGAGACTCTCCACTATTTGGACACTTAGGAAACTTTGGTGGAGCCATTTTTCTTTACAGAAACAAACTGTTAGTAACTTCTTTGTAAATAAGATAATTACCTTTTCTTTCCAAAAACTGTTAAGTCTCGAAATTCAGGATCTGATACGAATTGTAAGGTCCAAAATTAAACCTAGAGGGGGATGAATAGGTTGATTAAAAAATTATTAGAACTTTTGTGATGGAATACTAGTTCTTTGCAGACCACTTAGGTAGTCTAGAGATGATGCTTGGTCTCTTTGAGTTTATCTCTGTTTGGCTGTAATGATTTATTTCTAATAGTTCTAAATATTAAGCAATAAAAGCAAGTAAAAGACATAATATTTATACTGGTTCAGGCACTCGTTATCAAATGATAATCGAGAGCTTAGTCTAGTCTTCCCTTGGTGACCAATATAGTCAAGCCAAGAGGTGAGTATCACTATCTTCTTGTTTGTAGCTTACAAGAAACTTGTTTTACAAACTATCTAACTTGTACAAAAAAAAAAATAAAGAACTCAAATCCTTTGCACAGATCCAATTTACTCGACTCTGCTGCAAGTTGTGTTCTTCTGCAGATTAGTGACACTCCTTTCATTATGAACTTCAGAAATTAGCTCTCTTGAGTAATGTTTGAATTTTTGATTGCTTTGTACGCTTGCCTTTCAATCTCATTTAATAGTACTACTTCAATGAGCCTCAACGATTCCCTTTTATAGGCTCAACGAATGAACCCAGCAAACACAATGTTGTTTCTAATGTGACATCTTATCATGCATGTCCCTAACTGATGTTGATAGTCCACCTACTTCAGAATCTCGTAATGTTGCTGTCTATACCTTAAATCTTCTTTTGAATGACTTCGGACCTTTGACCCCACCCTGGCAACCATCTCTGCTATACTCCAGTCTGCTGTAACTTTCAGTCTGCATCCAGTATTATATGACCTAGTCTGTACCCTGTAACCTTAGTCTTCATCAAGTCCCTGCTGCAACCTTAGTCTGCACTTAGATCTGATGCACATTATGCTTTGCTATGTTGGTCCTCGTCTGTAAGCTCAATCCCAGATCCTGAAGCATTTGAAGATCTTTTATTGATAATGAATGCCATAGCTGCTAATCCAAAAATCTCTTTAGTAGTCTATATTTGGTGGCTCACACAATGTCCATTATTTGTAGCCGTCTGCTCCTCAGTATCCATCCTAGACTGCAACTATCTACTTGTTTTCTAGCCTAAGTATTCTAACTACATTACGGCTAATACATCTCAGTTTTATTCCATCAATTTCTGTACAATTGGAGGGATTGCACATTCCTATCTATCTCCCCCTAAATTGATGCTAACAAAACTCCCATGTAAAACAACAAGTTTACAACTTTTCTTACATTGTTTTTGAACAAAAATAAAAAAAAAGAGCAATAAAGATGTTTATCCTTACCTTTGATGCTCCTTTCCCTTGTTGCGCTGATGCCTTCTTTTTTCTTCTGATCCTTTACTGCACTTCTGAGGTCTTTCCTCTTACTCCCTGTGTCGTGAGGTCTGCTCCTCATTATGCCTAGATCTCTTTACAGACCTTTATCTTTCTTTCTCAGAGGCATGTCTTCTCTTTGTTGCAAAAGACTTCTCCCCCTGAGTCTCAGCTGGGGTCCTCTGCTGCTCGGCTGCAGTCCTTGGACTCCTCTACGACTCTATTGTAGGCTGCTTCTCCCCCTTTTTGTTAGCATTAAGGGTGGAGGTGAGAGCTTCAAGAGCAGTACGTACAACTTTGAGTTCAAAGAATATGTTCTTCTGAACTACTTGCAGTTTGGTTTCAAGTAGTCCAAATTTGGTGTCGTTGATACGCATATGCTTATTGAGCTGCTACTAGGTAGTCCGCATGGCTTTGTTGAGCTTTCGTAGATCAGCTGTATGTTGACTTTTGAATTTGTTTAGGTTGGATGAGCTCATGCGGTATTGTTGTAGGTTCAGGGCATTGGCTCGTTGCATTTGATCAATAACCCCTTCTGCCAGAGTGTCAAGCGATGTCCGAAAGTCTTCAAAGCTTTGGGTTCTCGTTTGCGTTTCGTGTTCAAATTCTTTCGCTATTGGCTGTAGAGTTTCAAGTAATTCATGAAGTGCATCTTTGTTCAACTCGTGCATGTTGTAGATGTCTTGATCTATTCTCTGTAATCTATACCCCATTGTGTCTTCTGAGGGTAAGGATTGTATCCTTCTTGTTGATGGTCTTGGCTAAACTGAAATAATTTGAATGTCTTCTTTCAATACATCCTTCAGATTCTTAACTGCAGATGGAGTGTTGTTTGAGTTTCTGATGCACTGCTGCTAAGTAATCCCTGTGCAAGTCCTATAGGAAGGTGGTGTAAACAAAATGTTCGCCAGACTTTGTATACCTAGACGACAGGGAGTTGCTTGCTCTGCCTCAGCTGTAACTTGAATGGAGTCTTCTGCATCCTTTGTCTCAGCTGCAATATTGGTTAGTGATACCTCTTCTGGAGTTGTAATGTCTGTTGTGGATGTAACTGTTGTTAGATCTTCAGTTGTAGAGAATTCCTCTGCCTGTTGCTTAATTTCAGGGAGTTCTTCTGTGGTTTATTCCTCTGCTTGTTCCTCAACTTCAGGGAGTTCTTCTGTGGTTTTTTCAGTTGCTTGATCTTCAGCTTCATCATCTTATGTCTCTTTTGTTGTAGGTTTCTCTGCTGGAGACTCAGCTTTTTGCTCTTCTGTAGTTTCTTCTACTACAGGTACCTCTGCTGATTCATCTTCTTGTTCTGCTGTAGATGTCTTATTTATAGATGGTTCGTTCGTAGGTTCCTCTATTATAGGTTCATCAGTTTGAGATTCTACCGCAGGAGACTCTGCTACTGTGGTCTCGACTACTATAGTATGCACCTGTACTCCTTCTTCAGCCACTTTATCGATGATTTCATCATCATCAACTTGAGTATCAGGGTATTGTTGATCACCATCATCTCCTGATTGCTATTGTCATCCTATTATAGGTCTGGAGAGATAATCATATATCTCCTGAGTGGCAGCTTGAAAATGCTTAGCTAAAATTCATTTTAGCTCATCCTCTACTTCGGGTGTATGCACGAACTCAGTGTGCCTGAGTTGTGCTTGTTTTTGTCTTCTGGTGTTCAAGGTGGAGTCCTTGAGTTCAAAGGCTCCACTAAACAGAGTATATGATTCCTTTGGTCATGTTGATCTGCTAGCCTCCTTCTTTTGTAGTTCAATCAGTTAATGGATTTCGTCTTCTATTATTCCATAAATCCATCAATTTCTCCAATAAGCATTTGTGACTTATCTAGATTAACTATATAAAGGGTTTTGGTCCTTGAGGAATCAACTTAAGCCTGGTAGATCTTGTAGGTCTTATAATATGAAGTTTTTGTTGCTTCACAAATTCTTGAATCATCTCTTCCAGTTTTGCTTTCATCTGGATTTCTTCTTATGGCGATTTGCCGAGCAGTTGATAGTTTATAGTAGTGTACTTTTGAACTCTTTCCTCTACGGCTCTGACTATCTGTAGAACTGTATCAATGACATTTTCTGGAGAAGGTCTTACTTCAATAGTTATAGTTGACCATCCCTTGAGTATCCTTTTGCAGCAAGCTCTTGTCTCAGTTGGGCTCGTGGTCCTTCTCTAACCTCTTGGTAACTCTTTTGAGCTTCCAAGGTTAGGTTTCGAAGGTCCACGTCTGCTCCGGCCTTTAGAAACTCCAATGCCACATTGGCATCACGGAGTGCAGCTATTTTTGGTATCTTCGGTGGTAGAGTCTTTGAAGACGAGTGTTCAACAATTGGCCTAGTCTGTACTACTGTAGATTGTGTTTCTACCTCTATGTGAGTCGACTCTACAGTCTGATTAGATTTCTTTTAGTTTCCCTGATCTTCTTCATCTTGGTTGGTTGGGCCTTGCTGACTTGCAATCTTCTTGTCTTTGGCACTACTGCAATGGTCTGCACAACTGTAGTCTTCTTTGTAAGTCCCATAGGCTGCTTGCCTATTTTCTTGACATCTATTTGTTTGGCCACCATCCATGGCCTCCCTTTCTTGTCAGATAGCTTCAATTTCTGTTTGAGAAAGATGCTGATAATTCTTCCAAACAGTGGTTGCTTTGATTGCATAGCAAGCAAGCTGATATATGAGTAATTTTGGCTAGTTGACTTTATATTTTGTGAGGATCTCACACATAATTTTTGCTGATCAGTGATAATCTGATCTTTGCTGAATTCTCTGGAGAGAATGACCTTCGTGACAATATCCGCGCGCATCTTGTGCTGTTTGGATAAGTACTTCTTCATGGTCCTTATTCCTTCATTCCACTTCTCTTCAGCTAACATTGTATGCCTTCCTGTTGTCACTATTGTAGCTAGGATGATCCTTGACCCTTCATTTGGCAGGTTGAAAACTGTGCAAAGTCATCTACTTTTATGAAGATTCCAATCTTCTTTGCAGTAGAGTTATATGAGATCAGTTGCAAGTTGTTTGCAACTTTTGCCTTTTCGATGAAATCTAATACTTCATTGTCATAGATTCTGCTTGTTCGTTCGTAGAAATACTTGAGTCCGGCTTCTTGGATCAGATCGGCAACTTCCTTCACGTCATCGGATTCATCTGGAAAAGTATTGAAATCGAACACATTACCAGTTTGGAGTTCAGCTTTTCTTAATGGTCTAGATTGCTCATCTAATTTGGTGTTCTTCTTTGGGATGTTTGAAGGAGTGTTGGCCATTTTCGAAAAATATTTGATGAAATTCTTGAGTTTTGAAAGTGAATTTGAGAGAATTAAAAGTTATGATTTTGCAGTTCTTTATGCAGTAGAGGGCTTCGAATGATTAGAGAGAGAATGAGAGTATTTTAGAGAGAGTGTGTGTATGAGAGAGTAAACTGATTTTTATTTAGAAAAATTTCTCCTTTTATGGTCTACAGAAATATTACCGTTGCTATAAGTTTCTACCCATTATGCAGTATCAGTCAATTATTTTGACCGTTGCATGATTTAACGAAAATTGTTTTATAATGTTAATATTCTTTCTAAAAATAAATGCAATTGAGCAGTATTGCTTCTAGTCTGCTTCCATGTGTGTAGCAAGCAGTAGAACAATAATGCTAGTCCGCATATCATAAATGTAATGCTACTCTGCATTCTACATATGCAATAGAGCAGTAAAGCATTTTGGCCAGTTTCATTGTTTCAAATCTAGTATACCCAATTCTGCTTGAAATTGAATAAACTTACTCTCATCGAGAGGTTTTGTAAAAATATCTACAATTTGTCTTTCTGTTGGAATATATTCCAATTTAATGTGACCTTTTTGCAAATGATCTCTAATAAAATGATATTTGACATCAATATGCTTGGTTCTTTAATGAAAAATTGGATTTTCTGAAATAGTCATTGCAGACGTGTTGTCACAAATTATTGAGGTGTCAGAGAATATCATACCGTAGTCTGCAAGCTGTGATCTCATCCATAGTATTTATGTAGCACAGCTTTCTGCTGCTATGTATTCTGCTTTTAAAGTAGAGGTTGACATGATAGTCTACTTCTTGCTAGACCAAGAGATCTATCTTGTACCAATGAATTGACATGATCCACTTGTGTTTTTTTTGTCAACTCTACAACCTGGAAAATCTACATCTGAAAAATCTATCCGTGTAAAATATGATTCCCTAGGATACTATACACCAAGGTTTGGAGTTCATTTTGAGATATCTCAAGATTCTCTTTACTGTAGTGTAATGGGATTCCTTGGGATCAGATTGATACCTTGCATAGACGCAGACTAAATATCGAATGTCTGGTCTGCTTGTTGTAAGATATAACAATGACCCTATTAGTCTTCTACACATTATTTGATTTATCTTGTTTCCATGTTCATCTTTATTTATTTTAATTGATGTGCTCATGGGGGTTTTCATATGACTAGCACTTTCTAAACCATACTTTTTAATTGTGTTCATTAGGGAGTTAGATTGATTTAGAAAGATTACATTTTCTAATTGTTGTACTTGAAGTCCTAGGAAGTATTTTAATATCCCAATTAAACTCATTTGAAATTTAGATTTCATTAATTCTGTAAATCGTTCACAAAGTTTATTATTAGTGTAACCAAATATAATTTCATCAACATAGATTTGAACTAACAAAGTTTATTATTAGTGTAACCAAATATAATGACATCAACATAGATTTGCACTAACAATATATGTCTCTTATGCTTTTTAAGGAACAGAGTGGTATCTACCATATCTCTTTTAAATTTATTTTCACATAGAAATATTGAGAGGGTTTTGATATCATACCCTAGGTGCTTGTTTTAATCCATATAATGCTTTGTCTAACCTATATACATGGTTTGGATATTCAGAGTTTTCAATGTCAGGAGGTAGTTCAACATAAACTTCCTCTTTCAGCTTTTCATTTAGAAAAACACTTTTTACATCCATTTGATAGACTTTAAATCCTTGATCTAACAAAGATGTCCTTAGCTCAACTGTATGGAGTATTACATACGTATAATCTTGAAGTTGAGCAAAAGAAGCAAATTGATGATGCCAGAAAGAAGATCTTGGCTTTCAAAGCTCAAGAGAGTGTTTTAAAATCCATGGCAGAAGAGGAGGCTAGTGATACCTCTTCTGCAAATGAACAAAATCTGTCTGAAGAACTAGCATTGATGGAAGAGAAGTTCAAGAAACTATTCAGGAAGAGGAATTTCAAAAAGAACTTCCCCTCAAAAACAAAGGAAGCAGAAAAGAAAGTCTGCTACAACTGTGGTAGACCAGGGCACTTTGCTGCACAGTGCAGACGACCACCACAAGAATCATCTACACCTAAATTCAAGAAGGACCACAACAAAGGTATCTCTGGAAGAAAAGAAAAAGGCAAAGCCTATGTTGCCAAGACATGGAGCGACACAGACTCTGATGATGAAGATATTATATCAAAAGCTCAGCTATGTCTCATGGCCAAAGAAGATGAACATCAGCAGGTATTTGATCTTTCTGATTCAAATGCCACCATAGAGGAATTGAAGGCTCTTGAAGAAACCTATGAGAACTTTATTTCCCTGTAAAGGAAAATAAAGAGAATTTTAAACACATTGCAATTCTCAAAGAGAAATACAATTTAACAGATGAAAAGACTCATAATAGTCTAATCTTTGCTCAGGATGAACTCAAAGAAGCAAATGAAAAGGTGAAGCCTCTCAATTCAGTAGTGGAAACACTTACTCTAAGAAACACTGAGCTTCAGAAGCAAGTAGATGCTTGGAATGACAAGATTTTGTATCTGTAAAAATTGCTTAATACAACTCAATCCTCCCATGATAAAACTGGGTTAGGATATAATAACTGGTTGCACAATAATGCAGACAAGAAAGTCATTACCAAGAAAGCAAAGCAGACTATTGTAAAAACTATACAGAAGAGGAAGACCTCAACTGCATCAGATGTGCAGAAGACTTTACTGCAGCAGGTGTGCAAAAAAGCGAAAGCTTCATTGCACAGAAAGAGCTAAAAAACAAGAACAGTCTGCATAAGAGATCTTTACTCCAAAGAAAGATATCTACTGCTCAAACTCAGAAGGGCTGGAGAAGAACACTAGTACGAGCTAATCACAAGTTACATGAGGCCACAAATCTCAAAAATAGATTTAGTGAAAGGCCTTATGAAGCTCAGCACGGAATAACTTCTCCAGAACATCTTGGAGAAAGCCATACTCGAGTCACGTCTGCTCATGCCAAATGCAGCAGATGCAATGGAGCAGACCATTAATACGCACAAGACCGAAGGTCTACTTCTTTACGTGTGGTAAGATTGGCCACAAGTCCTTTGAATACTGGAATTGTCACAAGAAGATAATTCAAGTGTGGGTTCCAAAAGCTAACCAATAAGGACCCATATTAATGGGTACTATGTACAAGCTCTCTATATTTTCAATGCAGGAAAGACAAAGAGGCATATAGTATCTAGACAGTGGATGCTGAGAACACATGACAGGGAACAAATCCATCCTTGAAGACTACAGAAAGAACAAGGACCCCTTGTCATATTTGGAGGAGGAAAAGCAAGTATAACTAAAGGTTATGGAACCCTTGGTATAGGTTCCTTAATCTTTAGAGATGTTGCTTATGTCAAAGGCTTAGAACATAACCTGTTATCCATTAATCAATTATGTGATAAGAATTATGATGTGTCATTCACTTATGATAAATGTCAAGTAAAAGATAAAATTACACAAGAAAACAAATTACTAGGAGTAAGGAAAGGAAACATTTATGTAGTAGACTTTGATTCATCATAGTCAGAACAAATAATATATTTCTATACTAAAGAAAGTGAAGACACAAACTGGCTATGCCACAAAAGATTGGCTCATCTTAATTTCAAAACAATAGCCAGATTACTCTCAGAAAACCGAGTGAGAGAGCTTCCTCAAATAAAGTTTAAAAAGGATAAGCTATGCAGACCATGTCAAGAAGGAAAGTAGACTAGAGCAAGCTTTAAATCCTTTAACTCTTCAGAATCAACTAGAATTCTGGAATTATTACATATGGATCTCTTTGGTCCAGTTGAGGTAGATAGCTTACAGAGAAAGAAGTGTACTCTATTTATAGTAGATGATTATTCCAGATACACTTGGGTAATGTTTTTACATAAGAAAAGTAAAACTTGTAGTCTGTTGACAAGGTTTCTTAGACAAATTCAAAGTGATCATGGCACTGAATTTGATCAAACAAGAGTAGATGTCTACTGCAATGATCATGGAATTAAACACAACTTCTCAGCACTTAGAACACCTCAACAAAATGGTGTGGCTGAGAGAAAAAATAGACCACTCATAGAGGCAACTAGGACAATGCTTTCTGATGCAAACCTATCTAAAAGCTTCTGGGCAGAAGCAGTCAATACAGCTTGCTATAGTCAGAATAGATCCACAATTCACAAGCTTTATAAAAAGACTTCCTATGAATTGTGGAAAGGAAAGACACCAAGTGTCAAATACTTTCATGGTTTTGGATGCATATGTTATATACACAATAAACATAAAAACCTATCTATAGAAATTTGATCCTAAGATAGATGAGGAAACTTTCTTAGGGTATTCTACTAACAGCAAAACCTTTAGAGTGTACAATAAAAGAACACAAATAGTTCAGGAGTCAATTCACGTATTATTTGATGAATAAGAAACATTAATAAGAAAATGCAAATATATTTGATGAGGAATGTGCATGTATTGAACAGGCTATAGAAGAGGTCATTGCAGCTACAGACAAGGAAGAGTTGTCTCCACACAATGACAATACAACAGAGACTGAAGAACAAACTCTACAACAAATGGAAACTAATGAACAAGATAAAAGAAGATGGATCAAGGCACATACACAAGATGTCATAATAAGAGATAAGAATGCACCTGTGCAGGCTAGAAGGGCAACAAATGCAGAATTCCTATCTGCTTGCTTTATATTTGAAATAGAACCAAAGATAATAAGTGAAGTATTAAATGATCCAAACTGGGTAGATACTATGCAAGAGGGACTAAATGAGTTCCAAAGAAATGAGGAATAGTATCTCACACCAAGACCCAAAAACTATCCAGTTATAGGTTACAAATGGGTATTTAGAAACAAATCTGATGAAAATGGAATAGTCATCAGAAACAAAACTAGATTAGTTGTTAAGGGATACTCACAAGAAGAAGGGATTGATTTTTATGAAGCCTTTGCCCCTGTAACAAGATTAGAAGCCATAAGAATATTCCTTGCCTATGCTGCATATCAAGGAATTAAAGTCTATCAAATAGATATGAAAAGTGCATTTCTAAATGGGAATCTACAAGAGGAAGTTTATGTTGAACAACCTTGTAGCTTTAAGGACTATAAATATCCAAGATACGTACATAGGCTAGAAAAACCATTATATGGATTAAAACAAGCACGTAGGGCATGGTACGAAACTCTCTCAACATTTCTATGTGAAAGCAAATTTGAAAGAGAAAAGGTAGATACCACTCTATTCCTCAAAAAGCATAAGGAACATATATTGTTAGTGTAAATCTATGTTGATGATATGATATTTGGTTGCACTAATAATATACTTTATGAACGTTTTGCAGAACTAATGAAATCTAAATTTTAGATGAGTTTAATGGGGAAACTAAAATATTTTTTAGGACTTCAACTACAACAATTAGAAAGTGGAATCTTTATAAATCAATCTAAGTGCTTAAAGAACATAATTAAAAAGTACGGCTTATAACGTGTTGGCCATATGAAAACTCCCATTAGCACACATCAATAAAGATAGATAAAGATGAACATGGAAAGAAAAATAAATCAAACCATGTATAGAGGAAATAATAGGGTCATTATTATACCTTACTGCAAAAAGACCAGACATTTAATATGCAGTCTGTGTCTGTGCAAGGTATCAATCTGATCCCAAGGAATCCCACTACACTTTAGTAAAAAGAATCTTGAGATATCTCAAAGGAACTCCAAACCTTGGTGTATTGTATCCTAGGGAATCAGATTTTACACTGATAGGTTTTCATATGCAGACTTTGTAGGTTGTAGAGTTGACACAAAACGCACAAGTCGATCATGTCAATTTATTGGTGCAAGATTGATTTTCTGGTTCAGCAAGAAGTAGACCACAGTCAACCTCTACTACAGAAGTAAAGTATATAACTACAGGAAGTTGTGCTGCACAAATACTATGCATGAGATCACACCTTGCAAACTATGGTATGATACTCTCTGAAACCTCTATATTTTGTGACAACACGTCTGCAATGGTCATATTAAATCCAGTTTTTCATTAAAGAACCAAGCATATTAATGTCAGAGATCACTTTACCAGGGATCACGTGCAAAAAGGTCATATTAAATTGGAATATATTCCAATAGAAAAATAAATTACAAATATTTTTAGAAAATCTCTCGATGGGAGCAAGCTTATTAAATTTAGAGGAGAATTGGGTATACTTGATTTAAATCAGTGAAACTGGCCAAAATGCTTTATTACTCTATTGCATATGTAGAATGCAGACTACCATTATTTTATGCATTTATTGCTCTACTGCTTGTTGCATACATGGATACAGACTAGAAGCAATATTACTTTACTGCATTTATTTTTGGAAAGAATATTAAATTTATTAAACGGTTTTCCTCAAATCACACAAGAGTTAAAATAATTGGCTGATACTGTGTAACGGCTAGAAACTTCTAGCAACGGTAATATTTTTAGGGACTATAAAAGGAGAAATTTTTCTAAATGAAAACCACTTTACACTCTCATATACTCTATCTCTCTAAAGCGCTCTAACTCTCTCTAATCTCGAAACCTTCTACTGCAATTAAGAACTGAAAACCCTAGCTTTCAATTTTCTCAAAATCAGCTTTGAAACTCAAGATATTTAACAAACACTCTTCGAAATGGCCATGGACGATAATCATGGTAATCAAAGCAACCATTGTTTGGAAGGATAATGAGTATCTTTCTCAAATAGAAACTAAAGCTCTTTGATAAAGAGGAAAGGCCATGGACGGTGGTCAAACAGATAGATGTCAAAAAGATAAGAAAACAGCCTATTGGATTGACAAAGAAGATTGTCCCTATACAGACTACCATCAAACCTGTAGAACAGTCATAATCGTCTGCAGGTGTGCAAACCAGGAGAAAGTCTACAAAGCAATCTCCAAAAGCACCCGTGCAGACCAGAAGGAAGGCTACAGACCTCTTATCAAAGGCAACTGTGCAGACCATTACAGCACTTCCAAGGACAAGAAGACAGCAAGCCAGTAAGGCTCAACCAATCAAGCTAAAGAAGCTCAGGGAAACGAAGAGAAAACTCATTATGCAGACCTCAGACGAGGAGACAATCTCAGATCTTCCAGCTACAGGGCCAATTGATATGGAAGTGGACACACAATCTGCCTTAGTGCAGACTAGAACAATTGCTAAACCATCATCATCAAAGACCTTTGAGATAGCTGCACTTCACGATGCCAATTTGGCATTGGAATTTCTAAAGGTCGGAGAAGACGAGCATCTTCAAAATCTTATCCCTGAAACTCAAAAGGACTACCAAGTGGTCAGGGAAGGACCTCGAGCGCAATTGAGGTAAAAGCTCGTTAATCAAGGATACTCATATGATAAGATAAGGCAAATAGAGGCAGACCTCAATGAATTCCAGAGGGCAAAATAATCTTAGCCTATTCTATTGCAATGTAACTCACCATTGAGCCAACTGCAGAAGAGACAACCACAACAGCAATTGTTCTATTCTTTAGCAGTGGAATGGATCTCTCTATAATTGCAGAAGGTCGTCCATCTACTACAACAGAAGTATGGTCAACCACAACTACGGAAGTACCCTCTCCAGAAAAGATTATTGAAACAGTTCTGCAGACAGTGTGGGTTGTAGAAGAAAGAGCTCAGCTACACATAGCTCAAACATCTCAATTACTTAGCCAAAAGAGGCAAACTGAGATACAGCAGAAGAAACAAAGCTGAGATCTAGGCCAAAACGTATTCCCTCAGGACCTAAAACTCTATACAGAGTCAATCCAGATGGATCTTACACTTTGATTAGAGAATCCGACAGGATGATAGAAGCAGAGGCCGTACAACTAGCTCAATTATAGAAGAAGATAGCCCACAGGTCAACAAGACCAAAGGTGACACACATTCTTTTCAATGGCACACTCGAATTCAAGGACTCTACCTTGAAGAGAACTAGACTCAGGCATGCAATACTCAGGCCTATTGAGTTTGTAAACACGCCTGCAGTCCAGGCAGAACTCAAGAATCTCTTAATCAAACATGTACTAGCTGTAGTCGAGGAGATATATGACTATCTCTCAAGACCTGAACTGGGAGAACATCAACCATGAGGTGATAATGGAAATGATGGTGCTGATCAGTCACAACCAGAGACTGAGGATTATGATGATGATGCAATCATTGATCAAGTTGCAAAGGAAGGTGTCCAGGACAGCCTACCGTGACTGAGATCACTGCAGAATAGTCTCCTGCAGTAGAACAAGTAGCTGAAGAACCAGCAGAAGAGCAACCTGTAGAAGATGATGAAGCTATAACTAAGTCTCAAGTAGAAGGATATGAAACAGAAGAATCTACAACAGAGACACAAGTAGTGATCGCTCTTGTAGCTGAAGAGCAAGCAACTGAGGTAGAATAACCTACAATAGAAGATTCAAATGACCCATCTGCAACAAAGTCTTCTGCAGCTGAACAAACTACTGAGGAACTTCCTGAGGTAGAAGCAGAAGAAGAAACTATAGAGGAACTCCCTGAAGTAGAAGAACAAGAGGTGAAACTACTGACAGTTAAAGATCTAATAATGGTCACATCCACAACAGACTGAGATGTAGCACTACCTCACACCCCAGCTGAGACAAAGAACGCATACGAGACAGAACAATCAACTCCAACTCATCTGGCCTCACAAAATCTGTCTAATTTGTATTTTACACCACCCTCTTCATTTGGAAAGGTGTAAACACAAGGAGATTCACCCTGCATAGGAGTTACACAAGGAATGCCAAGCAGCGGTGCCTATGAAACTCACACAACTCCTTCATCTGCAATCAAGACAATGAAGAAAGCATTTGATGATGACGTTCAAATTATTTCTGTGCAACCAAGGCCACCTGCAGAAAGAATACACTCCTCTCCCTCAGAGGACACCACAGGTTATAGACTTGGAAGATTAGATCAGGAACTAAAGAAGCCCTTCATGAACTGCTCGACACTTTACAGCCAATAGCAGAAGAGTTTGAACATGAAAGGGAGGTCAGAAATCAAGGCTTTGAAGATCTTCGAAAATCCCTTGACAAATTAAAAGGAGGGATCATTGCTCAAATGCAAAGATGAACTTGTAATGGAATACGTAAAATCGGGGTAGATGGACTTGTCTCGCCTACCGTAGGTGGCAAATGACCTGCAATAGCGGCTGACTCTGGCTCTGCTGTGCCTGCCATGGGTGACGTAGACACTATCACACCTCCCTCTTCTTCTACTAATGGATTGAAATTTGAGCTATCATATAAGACGAACTTTGACAATCCACCATCAGTACCTGTACTCCAATTCCACTTAAGGTTCTCCTGAAAGATCACATCTCTATTTATATGAAGTTTTCTTATGATGAGGGTTGTAAAGACGATGTTCCTTACACCCTTCTCCCACTCCAAGATAAACCATGGGCTGTCTTCGGTCATCCAACTTCTTCAGATGTGGTACTATCACCTTTGCAGAAGTCGTGCAACCAAAAACTCTCAGGTGCTCAAGATGGGGCTTACGACCAGTCTAAGCTTCGAACGGGGTGCGCTCTCCTAGTGCCTTTATAGACGATTTAACGGGTACACTACATGTCTCACACCTTCTTCTCAGAACTCGGTAGGAACATACATGCTCTTGCGTAAGGATCGAACCGTGGACGGACATCACGATCCTGTTTCTCCGCTCCACCACATCGTTTTGCTGAGGGGAATACGGTACAGTGAGCTACCTCTGAATACCCCATTCTTCACACAGCCTCGTAAGCTCTTTCGAAAGAAATTCTTTTTCACGGTCCGTTCTCAAGGTATTCACTCTGTGATCAGTCAAGTTCTCTATCAAAAGTTTGAATTTCTTGAAAATGGAACATGTTTCATCTTTTATTTTGAGTGCAAAGACCCATATCCAATGGCTATAATCATCGACAATGAGGAGAAAATACAAGTTACCTCGTTCACCTTCATGGCTTTTCCCATCACGTTCACCTCGATCTCATTCTCTATCATGTGTCAAAGACTTATGATATTAGTGCATAGCTTCGGAATGTAGTATACCTTATAGAGGATATACTGGTCTTCATTCTTACACTGAAACACGATTGTCCCTTCGCCCATGACCTGAACTACCGAGCCATCGCCAAACCTCACCTTCTCGATGATGTTCTCATCTAACTCCTAGAACATTTCTCACTAGCGTGTCATATGATTGTTGGCTCCGTTGTCTAAGTACTAGATATTCATGTCTATTTTCTTCTCTAGTCTGTATAGCGTCTTGCTGTGTCTTCTCCTGAGACATGGAAAACAACAATGATAGCTCATCGCAGGTAACGCGTGTATGTTATTTCTCATCGTTCCGCCGCTTGCTATGGCACTCAGAAGCATAGTGTCCCATCTTCCCATAATTGAAACACTTGATATGACTCTTGCCATGGCTGATGCTGCCGATGCCTCTTGCACCTTCCTGACATACTATATAATTACCGCCTCGATCGCCCCTTCCATGACCTCGTCCATGCCATTGGCCTTTGCCTCATTCTAAGGTGTCGGATTCACGTTTCTATCCAGATGACGAAGTTTCCCCAGCCCTATTTCTCTGGGATGCCTATTGCTCGATGTGTGTGAAAATGAGTTATCTATCACCGCCGTCGGTGTTCTCGCGGAGTAGAGCTCTCTCCTCGTATCCCTTCAATCTCCCTATGGCCTCTTCAAACGGCATCATCTTAATGTCAAAAAATTGTTCAATCCCGACAACAACTGTAAAGTATTTGTGAGGCACATAGTCGAGTAGCTTCTTGACAAGGCATGAAAATCTGCTGGACATGCCACTGAGTTTTCCGATGAACTCGTCAATCGACTCCTATTCTTTCATCCGTAGAGCATCAAACTCACTCTTCAATATCTACAAACGTGCCTTCTTTACCCGATCAGCACCCAGGTACCTTGTCTTCAGACTCTCCTAAGTTTCTTTTGCCTTTTCCTTCTTCGTAATATTAAGAAGGACATCTTCAGGGATAGATTGGAAGATATACGCACGTGCTTTCTTGTTCTTTCTTAGATCAACCTCCTCTCCCTCCGCTGGTTCAATCGCCTGCCAAATTTCCTGAGCATCTAGGATTGGCTCCATCTTTATTGCCCATAACATGTAGTTGGAAGAGTTCAGTATTGGGTAATGGAACGGCACTCCACCGCTCTCCTTCGACGTCTATTGGGGAATAATTGACATTGTTAGGATTTTTTTAAAAAAAAACGCTTTTTTTCTTGTTCCTTTTTGTTTCACACGTACACTCCTTTTTCCTCTCTTATACTCTCTGTCCTTTTCCCCTTTTCTCCACTCACGCCTGTGATTACCATAGGCACTACCTTTCTCTCTCTTTATTTTTTTCTTTTCTTTCTTTCATCACAACCAAACCTCTCCAGCCTCTCTTCTACTTCATCCTATCCTCACGACACTGAAGGCGTGTTCACACCATGCTCCGCCGTCGATTCTCGTCACCGTTTGAAAACGCGTGGTGAGATCTCAGGGGCAATATTCAACCCAAACTCACACACGCTCTCTCTTCCTCCTCCTCCTCTTGTCGCCTCCGTTCTGCTTCCTCCCGACCTCAACACCGATTCAAACAAGGCAAAGCACCTCTTGCATCTCGTGTTAGGGACCAAGATGGAGATGGTTCTACCAGGCCGGTGTCTGACGGTGACCAACACCATCAATGGATCCAAGTTCTTCGTCGGAGGAGCCAAGATCACGCGACCCGATCTGGTCAATGATGGACGAATGGTGGTTCACGGGATCCAGGTGTTACAGATCTAAGATCGAGAAGGAGTTGTCGGAGATCTGTGTTGTAAGCCGCTGCCTCTACCTCCCTTGCTCTTAACGTACCGTCGCTGCCTTTGCCTGCTCTGTATACATCACCTCCGTCGGGGTCTCCTCCTCTGCTGGGGTCTCCACAATCGATGGCTTTGATATCATATATTGGCCTCACTTGGATCGAGAAGGTCGATGGCGAGTGGGGACGGCGATGTGCGATGGTTGACAATGGTGACTGTGATGTGGTTCGAGGTAGGTTTGGTGGATGATAAGGGGAAAACAAAATTTGGTGGAAGAATCTCTTGTTTTCTGGTTTTTTTTTTCTTTTATTGCTCTACACTCTTCTATTTTCTACAATCTACAATCTACGCTACTTAAAGGCAGAAGGAAGCGTGCCTAACAAACAGTGAGGGCGTGGTGGTGAAATAGTGCAGGCGTGCTCTTGGTGTGCGGGCGTGGTGGTGAAACAGTGCAGGCGTGCTTATGGTCAGGATTATCAGCTCACACACCAAGCCGAAAATAGCCCTCTTCTCGACCACAACACCAGCCCGTCTCCCCGACCCCAACATGGCCTCTTAGGTGCTTCCCCCAAGGCTCCTAGTTGCCACCCTCTTCTCACCAGCGGATTTGTCAAGGGCTACATATAGCCCATCCACCAGGAACAAGACACCAGCTTCATCGTCCCTCATGTCATCGCTCTTAGGGCTTCGTGTAACCAAATCAATCTTGTCCCGAGGTAACCTAAAGTCCTTTAAAATGAACAATGTTTGTACCGAGATATTTATGTCCTCCGTGGTCGAAGTCAGGGATATGAGTTGGCTTGGATACTTGGTACAGTTCAATAGACGATGTCGTGATCCTTTATATCTATTATGTTTCTAGTTGTTGAGTTGGTAACCCCTCGGGGTTAGTAAAGATATGTTTATGTTTGGGCATATGTACTGGTTATGTGACATAGTGTAGACGATGAACTTATGTATGAGATTCATTTTGAGGCAAGGAAGATGTGGGTTTATGTGGGATGCTAGATTAGGCTATGGATATGATGACATTATGATATGTGATTTGGGTGAATTTGTGTAGGCTGCTGCGATTCTGTATTTGGAATTCGTCTAAGCTGGTGTAAATGCAAGGTTTTGTTGAGCCGATGACCTTGAGGTTATAGTCTATGTGCAATACAAACAAGAGTTAGGGCACAGTCGATCCCTATAAAAAATTAATTATTGTTACCAAATTCACGAATAATTCTTGTATTTTATGAAAAATTCATGGATTTTTCATTAACAGAATTGAAACGGAAGTTTTCGTAAAATACCCATATAATTCGAATTTTTCATATAATTCGTGTATAATTTGAAATTTTTCCAAATTATTCGTAAAATACGAGAAAAATCCAATTTTTTTTTATGTAACCAAACTATTTCACAAAAAATTAGGGGTTTTTAAGAACATCGACCCCTCCATTGTTTCATTTAAATCCCATATTAATCCTGTATTTTGATTTTTTTTTCGTATTAATCACTTTATCGTTCTCTTGTCAAATTTATGCTTATAATTTTTTCTCATTATTTTTGATTTTTTCCGTAGTTTTTGTTTGCCGAATTAACCTTGTATCCTAACTTTGTTATTATGGTATTAACAAGGCTTGCGACAGTGCAATAGCAGAGGTTATAATTAATTTAAGATTAGTCCTAGTTAGATATAAGAGCAAATTTTGCTTGATGAGAAAAAAAAAATCTTTCCAATCCAATATATAATGGTAACATCATATTCCCTAAGACATTATATATATATAAACTATGTTTTTGTGATTGGAACTATGTTGAAGTCTGGCAGCATTATGTTGTAATTAACGATGCTGTAATGTCATGTTTTCATAAGATGTACCTTTGAGTGTTTTTAACGGATTGTCAAGATCTACTAGGATGATCCTACTAGTCTGAAGGAGACGTTTAGCTAGGATCCTCAGATTTCTTTGCTTTCCTACTCGATATTATATTCTTTGATATGGTTAATCGGTATCATGTTCTTGATTTCAAAGTCTGTATTGTTAGAAATCTCTTTTGGAATTGCTTCATAGCCTTCTTTTCTTGCTTTTTGTTGCAAGAAAAATATGTATAGGTTCCCAATGCTTTCGGATCGACGTGAGATTTTATCAAGACATGTCCTAATGCTTCGTTATGTCCTAATGCAATCAAAACATGTTAAATTTGAGAGGTGTTTTTGATTTTTGATAAGAATAAAATTTGTACATATGTTACATCTATATCAAATATCAGAGTACATCGCGGGATTTATATACTGTCTGAAGTGGGCCCATATAGGCGTGTTTCGTTTCCACACCGTGTGTTCCTCTTCCAAACTTCTAAATCATGATCTGCTTCCATGCTTCAGAATCATGTTCTTCTTCCACACTTCACAGGCGTGAGCCCGTGTTGCTCTACAGTGCGATGCCTGGGAGTGAGCCCGTGTTGTTTTACAGTGCGATATTTAGCACACCCCCCTCAAGTTGGGGTGTGCAAATCGTAAATCCCTAACTTGCCAGATAGATAAAGATATTGGGCCCGATCCAAATTCTTGGTGAAAATATCAGCCCGTTGATCAATGGTTCGAATATGCCTGGTCTGAATGTCACCATCTTGGACCCGTTCGTGAATAATGTGACAGTCAATCTCAATGTATTTGGTGCGCCCGTGAAACATAGGGTTGGCAGCAATGTAAATGGTAGATTGATTGTCACATTAAAGTGTCATGGGCTGTGGATGGACAACGCCCATTTCAGCAAACAGGGCCCGTAGCGAGAGAAGTTCGCAGGTAGCCTCGACTATGGAACGGTACTCGGCCTCAGCAGAAGAGCGTGAAACAGGGCCCTGCTTCTTGGTGCGCCAGGAGATAGGACTGTCTGCCGAAAACGTGCAATAGTCGGTAACTGACCGGCGGATAGTGGGATGGAACGCCCAATCAGAATCGTAGAAGGCACTAAGATGAAGTGCACTGTTAGCACGTAAAAGAATACCTTTGCCAGGCACAAACTTGAGGTATCAGAGGATTCGAAGTGCGACATCCATGAACGGCTGGTAGAGGATTCGAAGTGCGACATCCATGAACGGCTGGTGAGGTGAGTGCATAAACTGACTGAGAGTGTTAACCACAAAGGTGATACTCAAACTTGGTAATAGTCAGATAGATGAGGCGCCCAACCAAGCGCCGATATATGCCATGGTCCTTGAGTAACGGGTCATTAGTGTCGTTTAACTTCAGATTTTGCTCTATAGGAAAATCAACTGGCTTGGCCCCAAGGTAGCCGACCTCCTTCAGAATGTCCAAGGTGTACTTCCGTTGAGACAAGAAAATATCTGTACGCGAGCGTGCAACTTCGATCCCTAGGAAATATTTCAGCTTACCCAGATCTTTAATCCAAAATTTGGAGCGAATAAAGGCAGATCATTACCAGGGTAATATGTAAACTCGATGGAATAACGAACAAGGAATGGTTACTGGCCGACTGGCGAAATCCAAAAGACTGGCGAAATCAGCAAGGTGTCCAGGGGTATTTTTAGGCCGAGTGGAATGTCTCAATTGGACAGGAACATCGGTTTGGGTTGGCGGTGGAATAGACTGAATTTCGGCTGCATCGATTTATAGTGTCACGCCTTGGACTGAAGGCAGCGGAGGCTGAGTTGGGGTAAAGAAGAATAATTGTGTGGTGGATTTTCAGGTAAAGAAGGAAACATTTGTGATAGATTTTGAAATAAACTTTTGTAAGGAAAAATAGATTCATGAAATATGACATCACAACTTACAATAAAAACATTTTCCTCCAAATCAAAAACTCTTTAGCCTTTCTTGCCTGATGGATATAACCTACAAATACATATTATTTTGCCATGGGTCCAAATTTGTCTGAATTGAAAATGTGCAAATAGCAAAGACAACCAAAAGTTTGAAGGTGTGTATAGGATGGCTTTTTATGGAATAACATTTCCAGAGGTGATTTATTATTGAGAATTTTGGTAAGGAAACAATTAATAAGATGGACAGCAGTAAGGATACACTCTACACAAAATATCTTTGGTAGACTTGATTGGAAACTAAGGGAGCGAACTACCTTTAATAAATATCTGTGTTTTGACTCAGCTATCCCGTTTTGTTATGGAGTATTGACACATGTAGTTTCATGAATAATTCCATTTGCATTGAAAAAGGATTGCATTTCAATGGATAACAGTTCGGGTGCATTATCAGATCTGATTTTTATTTTATTTTGCAGGAAAATTGGGACTTTTCCATGGCATAAAAGGCTTTTTCAAGTAGGATTGTGTTTTAGATTTTTTTCATAGTATATCCTATTATCCCCCTTCAATTTGTGCTGGAGGTCGACACCTAAATTGGAATGAAGAAACTCAAACCGGTCTGAGATTAAAGCCTTTGTAAAGATGTCGGTTAGCTGAAAAGAAGTGGGAACGTAGCGAACGACCAAGTCTCCATGAGACACCCGCTCCCGAACGAAATGATAATCAAGAGTCACATGTTTACTCTGTGCATGAAGGACCAGTTCAGGGCTAGATACGAAGCCGAAACAGTATCACAGAACAACCGGACAGGCTTGGTAAGAGGAAAACCAAGCTCGGCCAATAAGGAACAGATCCAAAGTGTATCCGCAACCGTATATGCAACCGCCCTGTATTCGGCCTCCGTGGAGGATTTAGAAAACCAAGAGATCAAATTAGAAAAGGTAGGCTGCTTCTTGGTTTTCCAAGAGATCAAATTAGAAAACCAAAAAAAATTAGGGGGATCACCCCACCCCACATGATAAGCGACTCAGCCTAACTCCTCCAATGTGGGGAGAGGTAAGGTGATCAAAACCCGCTGAGTGCAGAGCTACTTTGTGGTGGTGAGCCCGTCACCGAAAGTTGGTTTAAAGGGTCCTCCGGGTTTACGGGCTATTCGATTGACCAAGGAAAATCCTTCGGGATTTTCTTTGAAAAAAAAAATAAAAAAAAATTAGAAAACCAAACCAATCTCTCGATCTTATTCGTAGTTGGGAAGAGAGAAGGAGTCTAAATCAATGGACATTAACAGACCAACCAATTCCAACGATTGCAGTGACAGTCATCACTTGTCTGACACTCTTGATATGGAAGGTATGCTACTACCATTACTACCGCCTTTGGATCAACAACTGACTCAACCCTATCTACTAGTTCAATACCAGTCCTAATAAAGGCTATGCCGGTACTAATGCTACCAAAGGAGCACTTTGACTTGATTTCTTTCCCTCGACATGAGAATCTTAACCTGCTTCTCTAGGATCTTTCCTTTGGAGGAGGAGGCGAAGTAGGAGATGCTCTACAGGAAGTCGGTCATACATATTGTTTCTCAATTAGCAGTCAAACTAGAGGTAGGCGAAGCTGAGCTGGCCAGTTCAATGTGAACAGTCTTCAAATTCAATAGTGAGTGATAGTGACAGTTCTAGTTAGAGTAATATGGGTCATTTATTCGGTGTGAAGGATAGTGAGGGGGAGAGTTTTTTCAACTATTTTTTTTTATTGAAAAGAAGATTTTTCACCTTTATACTCGTTTTCTAAGTTACGAATGAGCAGAAAAGGGAGGAGGAAAGAGGCCCTGGTGAACCGTCATAATTAGTGAACAAGTGTAAGCTTCGCTGCCCGACAGTATAGAGTACTGACCACACCGAGGGACAAGCCCTGAAGCGAAGGACGGGCAATTGCCTCGGTTAGAGCAAAGGCCAATCAAATATGGGAAAGATAACTCCTAAATGCGACCGTTCTCTTATATACGATGATACCACCAGACGCACGTTAGAGACAAAACTGATCAGATGGCTTGAACTCAGAACTTTCATGGTCATACCCTCTCACTTAAAGACAGCCTCCTAACCCGTGAAACCTGCTTGCTCGTTGGATGAGACCCGAGTAAATAGAAAACCCTGTAGCGGAACGTGCACTGTCCGAAAAACCGGCCCAATCCGCAACAAATGGAAATATCCGAGGGCCGAAGGGAGATACCAAAAGATGAAGTGCCCTGCAAATATCTGTAATGCACTCATCAGCACGAAAGTGAGGAGTACGCGGTGTCTGCATAAATTGAGAGACCAAATATATGGCATGTGCTATATCAGGCAGAGTCATAGATAAATGTTGTAACGCCCCCACTAGGCTACGAAACTCGGTTGGATCAGAGAGTAAAACACCGTTGGTGGAGGAAAGGGAAGTTCTAGAAGCCAGGGGTGTGCGGGCCGATTTCAGGGTATGCAAACCGAACCGACGAAACAAATCGAGGATGTACTTTTCTTGAGAGAGAAAGATACCCGTAGGAGTACGGAGTACTTGAATGCCTAAGAAATAGTGAATGTCCCCAAGACCATATATAGCAAACTCAGAAGATAGAACCGAGATGAACGAGGACAGAAGGATATGAGAACTTCCAGTGACAACGATGTCATCAACATAGAGTAACAGGATAAGGACTTGGGAATGACGAGGAAAAACAAACATGGAGCCGTCGGACTTAGCCTGTGTGAAGCCACTCCAGAGAAGAAAGCTGCTAAACCGATGAAACCAGGCACGAGGAGACTGTCGAAGACCATACAATGCCTTATGAAAGCGACACACATGAGAAGAGAGGGTGGGATGTATGAAATCGAAAGGTTTTCGCATGTAAACCTCCTCGGTTAAGTGGCCATGAAGGAATGCATTTTTGACATCTAACTGTCTAACGGCCCACTGAAACGAGACAGCCAGAGAAAGAACCAAACGGACAGTAGTAGGTTTAACGACAAGACAAAATGTCTCCGGAAAATCCAGACCTTCTCGTTGATGGTTAGCTAAGACAACCAAACGAGCTTTGTATCGTTCCACAGAACCATCAGAGTTATACTTTATTTATTAACCTATCGACAACCGACCACATTCTTGGTGACAGGATGGGGAACCAAGGTCCAAGTATGGTTATCCATTAGGGTATTAAACTAGTCTGCCATAGCTTGTCGCCAAGCTGGATCCTTGCATGCTTTTGAGTGGGAAGAGGGCTCCAGGATGAGGCTGGTGGTGTTAAGGGACAAAATGGAACGGGGTTTAGAAATACCGGATTTCAACCTCGTTTGCATTGGATGGACCGAGACTGAGAAAGGAATAGGTGGAGCCAGGACATAACAAGCCGGGAAGATGAGAAGACTGGAAGATGGAGAAGGGTCAACTACCGAGGGAGAACCGGAAGTGGACAGTGGAGGAGACGCAGAAGCTGAGGGAGGATCGGGAGTGGACATAATTGGGGTAGGGGTATCCATATGGCCGAGAGGACGGGGACGACAAGGTGGGTGAGGAAAGGTTTCGGCTACGGGCTGATCAGGAGACAAAAACGAGTCGGTAATGATGTCGGGGAAAGGGAAGGAGGAAGGAACCAGACATGCTGACTAATTTGAACCCGACCGGTTTTAAGGTCTAGGCAACGGTAACCTTTATAACAGGGGGCATAGCCAATGAAGATGCATTCGACCGAACTAGGGGATAACTTATTGGAAGAAGAAGAGAAGAAATTTGGAAAACATCGAGACCCAAACACACGGAAAAAGGTGTAATCAGGATGACGACCAAAAGGTTTTTTAAAGGGGGAGACGTTTTTTAAAAGAGGAATTGGGAGACGATTGATGATGTATGTGGCGGTGTTGGCCGCGTCCACCCAAAATGGGATGGAAGCCGAGACTGAATAAGTAGAACACGGGTCATTTCAATGATATAGCGATGTTTACGCTCAGCTACACCATTTTACTCTCGGGTGCCCGGATAAGATTTTTGAAATAAAATACCATGCTCTAAAAAATATTGTTTAGCGGGAGTGTTATAAAATTCACCACCACCATCATTTTGAAATATTTTAATTTTGTTGTCAAACAGATTTTCAGCTATCTTTTTAAAGTTTAAGAAGTGAGAATAAAATTCCGATTTTTGCTGCATTGGATAAATCCACACAAATCTAGTAAAATCATCCATAAAGGAAACATAGTCTCGAAAACCAAGATTAGATAGAACTGGAGACTGCCAAGTATCAGAATGAATTAAGAACAAAGGAGAGGTATTCGTATGTAAAACAGGTTCAAACGGTAAATATTGAGACTTATCTAAAAGACAAGAGATACAATTATGCATAAATGTATCAAAAAAGGCAACATGTTTATGACTCCAAAGTATACAAAGAGTGGATGAGCCACAGTGATCGAGTCTGCCATGCCACGTCGAATCAGGGGCAACGGACATAGTAAGAGCAACGGACGAAGGTATACACGAAACAGGCGAAGGGGAGGCAGTGAGAATGGAGAGGGGGTATACGCGACCTTTACTAGGAGCTTGAAGAAGTTTTCGACCCGTTAAAATATCCCTCAAAGAAACAACATCTTTAGTGAATATGATAGTACAATCATTATCTTCATAGAGATGCTGAACAGACAATACATTAGATTGCAGTGTAGGGACATGTAAAACATTGGACAAGATAGACAGACGAGAGTGCCCAACATGAATAATAGGAACCTTGGACCTATTTGCAACCAAAACGTGAGACCGACCAGTATAAGTAGATTTATAAAGCAAATTACCATTAGTGCTAGTCATGTGGGACTATGCACCCGAATCCAGATATCATACAGTCTCGTTTGATTCACCTGTAAGACCAGTCGCAAAGGCCTAGACAGACTGGGGAGCATAGCAAGAAAGATAACTAGAGGCAGGATGACGAGTGTGGTAACAGATTTGATAGATAATATTATTATGTGAAAAACCAACGGAAGGTATTACACGGGAAGCAACCGGGTTAGTAGAACAAAATGGGGAAGTAACAGTAGACATCGAAGAAAAACGAGAGAAGAGCAAGATGCCATACCTGAATGGGTCGAGACCGATGTCGGATGGTACCCGAGGATCCCATTGGACTGTTCTTGGGACGGTTTGGAAAGGTGCGGAGCCTATCCCGAAAACGAGCAATGTCCTGGCAGCCGCAAAAGCCTGGTGCGGCGGAAGATCAGCAAAGCTAAGAAATTTCAATCGTTGCTCATGAAGAAGAAGTTTGAAACGAACGAGGAAACCATCGGAGCGTTCAATAACCACCGTATTAGCGATTCAAATTCGGTACCAAGACCTATCAAATTCAAATCCGTGTTTTAAACGGAAGAATTGATTACAGCCAACGAATTCGCAAGGATTTTGATGTCATAGAGATATTTCTCCATAGAAACAGAAGAAGCCTTGCGAAGTGACGTCAACTTTCACTTCAATTCCATTGACCTAGCCATGCATGCCGACATGAAACCTTGATGGAGACGATCCCAAATCTCACAAGCAAGTTGGAGATTCAATATTTCAACAAAAATATCGCGTGAAAGAGTGGCAAAAATCCAAAATCTGACTATATGAACAATCTGTTGCCACTGAAAATATTCCGAAATGAGAATCGGTGCAGACGATGCCTGGAGAAGGTGCATGGGAGGAGAAACAATGGATCAGTCCACAAAATCGATGAAACCATAGGATAAGAGAAACGATTCCATTTGTGCACGCCAAACAAGATAATCCTCGACGACCGAAAGAGTCATCGTGAGCACCAATTTAACCGACGGTTGAGAATAAAGGAGAGGCCACGATGAAGACATGGCTGCTGTTGAAAATCAAGTCAGATCTGAAAATCTAGTTGCGGAAGATCTGAACCGAAATCTGAGCCGCTGAAGTCCTGACCGAAATTGGACCTAGATTTGGACTGAAAACTGAAAGATAAGGAGAAGACTGCTGTGGAATTCCTTATGTGACTCTTTGACGAAAGTCATTTGTTGAATTCCTGGCGTTCACGATGGGACACGAACACACAATCTTTGGTTGAATTCCTGGCGTTGACGAGCTGCGGTCGCCTGCCGGCAGAGATTTCCAGCTGCGACACGAACCCAAAACCTAGATCCAGCTGTGGAGACTCCCAACTGGCTGCAGAAGTCCTGAGATCTGGCTGCGACGACGACTGAGGAATTCAGCTACGACGATGAGCTGTGACGACTGGCTGCTGCCTGAGGTTCGTCCTAAGATCTGACCTGAGGAGAGCAGCTGAGGAGATCTGGGACACTACGAAAGTCGACGCCGAGGTGGTTGGAGGAAAGGATGGTTTCCATATCTGGATCTGGCTCCGTTAATGACGTGCGACGACAGCTATAGAGGCTGCGGTGGTCGGATCTGGAAGTTCACCTGTCGCGAGGAGCTATGAGGAGTTGGATTTTGTGGAGAGGGAGACGGCCGCCAAAAGCTAAGGAGAGGGAGAGGTACCTAGCTCTGATACCATATACAAAAAAGACTTGGCATTCTTAGATTCCTTCTGAATATATTTATAATCTATACAGAATACAGAATACGAAATACAGAATATAGAATACATAGTATATCCTATTACTTACGACCGTTAGGGCTTCCTCCATTGCCAAGGGTTGTTGAGACTTCTAGAGAGCCACCGATGACATGGGCCACTATCTTGACCATGACGCCTAAGGAGGGAACCCCGAACCATCTTACCGATACACTTACTATCTTCATCCTTGGTTTGATGTTTATATTAAACATACCATCCATCTGAGGCTAGTATGGGGTCAGGGAAAATACATGTTTCATTACACCGACACTCATATGAAGTTGTGATGGTATGTTTCACGTCTGCAGTGGGCTTCTTCATGTGGTCTATGACGTTGTCTCTCTTTTTGAGCATGATCAGCGAGGAGCGACACTGTCAGGATTACTAGAGTATTTTACATAGCAATAGGACTATATATGATTTCTGTAGTGTTGCTTAGAATTGATGTTAGTTGTGGACTAGTTGTTGTTCTGTCATTGGAGATGGTTTATAGGACTACACTCATCATAGAATTGTTTGTGTTTCTAACATATATTGTTGTTTTGTATTGGGGCATTATTATTTTAGTAGGCACTTGTTCTATGTGAGTTTGTATATTTTTGTTCTAAGAATATTGACTATAAGTTATCTTTGTCCTCTTTTTTTTTATCAATTGAAAGAAGTAGCTTTATATGGGGAAACAAAATATTCTGATCTGTTATACCAACAACAAAATATTCGGATCTGTGTAAGATTTGTTTCCGGTGACAAGACAGTGGAGGCAAAACCAGCAATATACATCTTCAACACAAGCAGTACTAAGAAGTGAACAATTCTGCTGAGGGGCTCTACAACACTCAACTAGTCAGCTTCATTGTAGGAGTGCGAAGTGAGTTGTTCGCAATGTCTAAAATGATTTTTCTTATTGTTATTTACTGTGTGAGCGGTACACATTCAAGCTCAAGATCGAGGATGCCTCTCTCCACATTCTGCAGTCTAATCGACATCTCCTGCTTCACTTTCCCGTCTTTGAGATAGATGATGCTGTCTTTTACCAGTGTGTTATCTTTACTTGCTACCCACTTACCAAGTTGTATCGACTCGTTGATTGAGGACCTCTCGTAAGCCTTAGCAGCAGTGACTAGAGGTTGTATGTCAATTTCAGCTTCCCCCATGAAGTCATCTGTTGTAAAGGTGTCTTTATCGTATACAAGCTGCACATGACCAAGACAGGGATTAGCATGTCCAAGGAAGGAAAGCAAGAATCTGACTAAGGTATAATATGGATTGCAGGGTTTTGCCAACATATGATATCCACGCATTTAGAAAACCACTAGAGAATTATAGAAAGGTGGATCATTAGAGAAAATATCCCTGCTGTTCATCCGTATCATATTTCACTTAAATTGATGCCAGTAGAAATTGCCTGGTGTGTAAACTAAATTTTTCTAGCGGGTTGAGCACATGAACAAGTATGTACTAAGTTATATCCTGGAAATCTGTACAAGTAATAGTAAGAAGATACCAGGTATAAAAAAAAGCAAAAAAAAAAAAAAAAAAAAAAGGAAAGAAAAGAAAAATAAGATAAAGAAAGATAGCTGGGACCACAAACTCAAGAATATATTGATAGGATGTTATGTTAAGCAAAAGATGGATTTGGTTATGGGAAAATAGAGCGCATTGTGGCTTCACACGGCAAGATGATAATCCTAAGATTAAGAGGCAATCACTCAACCAGCCTTACGAACAGCAGTATTGGACTGTGAGAGTCTTAGTTGTCAGAGGTGACAGAGATGAAATTTTCTGATGATTCAGCGAGTGACTGTGGAGATTAAGGTCAAGAAACCTGTAGTCATTCTGACAGTTGAAGTTGCATGAAGAAAAGATGAACGGAGACTATTCAAGTTTAGATGCAGTCCACAAGGGATTCACGTAAGAAGAGGGAGATAACTTGTAGTAGGAGAATAAGCAGCAAAGGAAAACAAACAAAGCGTCAAGTGAGAGTTCATTAAATAGGATGTGGAGTATATTGCAACTCATTACAGTTCAAAAAGATTATGAGGGCAAAATTTCTTGCCGAAAAAGCAGCAAAAGAAAAAGGGTGAGGATCATATTTTCATTCTTATAGTGAATGAAAAAGCCCACGCAGGGCAGTGGTGAGGATCATATTTTCATTCTAATGGCCTAGTAATATAGTAGAATAAGAACTTACCAGTTTCAGTGGAGGGACGTAATCTGGAATTGACAGCATCAGCTTCTCATTCCAAACGGGGTTCAAATTGTTCTTTACAACACGCGTCTTCACCGACTGTACAATTTCACAAACATCATCAAAATAGTATTGTTTCCAAGAAATGCCAATTGAAAAAACTTGCGAAGTAGAAGGAAAACATGCGTACTTGGTGCCCCAGTGAGATGATGACATACGGGTCACTGGTCACCATATCTCGAATTGCTAGATTTGTGCCCTTCAGGACTTTAACATGTATAAGTCCAACAAATTCAATCATACCTAGCTGCAAGAATTAGACAAGGACAGTTAGCATTAGATAAATCAATTGTAGCAAGTAATTTAAAGCGTGAGATCGATAATGAATGAACAGACATAGAAACTTTTTTATTTTTTTAGGAGTGAAAGGTAAATGAAGCAATTGCTAATCAGATGATTATGATTCTGTTGATAAAAAAAATTAAAGGATCAAGATGCTTATGATTGCTGGCCAGAGTCCAGTTTAGGCATCTGACCAAAAAATTTAATAGATGAACAACTAAAAGAAGGAATTTTTATGAAGGCGCCTTAGCCCAGATAACGAGACTATTCCCATCAATACTAAACCCAGGGGACACCCTTGATATTAGTGTCTGACAAACATGTCAAACTCAACTCTTTCTCTCAGATCTATATAGAAGAGAAAATAAGAGAACGAGCCAGAAGACCCAAGTCAATACCGAGAGATTGCACTTCTTTGAAGATCGACAATCAGAATCTTTTCGCTTCCAGCTGTTGCGAAATGCCTGCCCAAGGCCTGGTATTTTAATACTAGTTACTTGTTTCTCAAACTGTTTCTTGTCAAGAGCGACACCTAAGTTGTTGCTTGAACGGCTGTAGTATGAACTGGCCGGACGTGGGTAAGGGCAGCAATTGTCTGTATCAGAATATGTAAACTGGTGCTGCTCATACTTCCTCCTGATCATTAGAAAAAGTAGCTCGCGATTCAGAATAACCTGAACTTTTCATGCAAAAAGGAATAACCCTTTGTACGTTACCTAATGAAATCGGATCGGTCGTCTATAGATGAGTCTGGTTTTAGTTTCTTCACACTTCCTGGGATGCATGCTTCATATTTCATGTTGGCCACGAGATTCCCACCCATCTCGGCCAAAGCATTCACTTGGTCTTCTGACCATTCATCCAAATTCACAGATAATACCTGCAGTCCAATACAAGGTTAATCGGGTAAACTGCATATCTGCCAACAGCTCTATCTAGTTGCTGATCATTGCTTCAGCTTCAACAAAGAATCGACCGCATTGAAAAAGCTTCCACTCATTACGGCCCTAGCAGCAGAAATGTTTTAAGCAACTTTATACTCCAAACAGTGACCAAGGCATTCTAGAGTTTGCATTGAAGAAACTCATCCTTGTATAATGTTACTAGGTTTTCACTGTAGGTCAAAGAGGCTTAGTAATCATGTCCTAAACAAGAACCTAGAGCTTAATTTGAATCCAAAGTAGAAAGACTAGCAAGAAATTCATGAATGAAGGGGTATGCATGAGTAAACACCGCTCAAAAAATATGGTTAGTTTCTGCACATATCAACAAGGGAATCTCGAAATTGTAAATCCCTACCTTAGTCACGTGCACCCCAAGGCTTCTGTGTACACCAGAACACTTGATGCAGATAAATACTCCAGGACCGAAAGACCTGCACACCAGATTGTACATGAATGTAAGAAAATGTTTTCTGTGTTGTGGTACTTTGATATGTAATCAGCAAGGGAAGAAGCTTCTTTCTAGTCCTGACAAGGCATTTAGTTGATGAAAGCACTAGGAATCTGACTGCCAAGCCTATGGAAATTCATTGTACGAGGATTTGCAGCCTCATTATGAGCATATTGAAAAATACCACTGGACATCTCAATTATATTTATTATGGAAAAGAGAGTGTGTTACGTTAGAAATGAATGGTTAATATTAAAAGGTTAAAAATGAATGGTTAGGATTAAAAGATAGCATTTTAATCTCAACCCTTGATTTGTGTTGTTTTAATCTCAACCGTTCATTTGTATAACTATACATAAAAAAATTTCACAAAGAGATAATTATAAGAAATCCTAACGGTTTTATATATGAAATCGTATTTTAGTATAATAAAACAATAATTTTTGATAGATTTCATAAAAAAAGAAGAAGAAAAAAACTATCACGTTCAATATGCATTAATCTATACAGGTAAGTTTATACCTTTTTTTTTATATTATATTTATTCATCCCGTGCAGCGCATGAGTCAATATTCTAATATATTTATTATATATATAATTACACAAAATATTCAGATGTTAAAACATCTAAATGACAAAAGGTCTGACAATCAACGTGGCGTGACATGACATTTGCATAATTTTAAAAATTTTAAAGAACAATCATGTAATTCCATATAATTTAAATTTAAAAAATCTTTATCTAATTAATTCTAGACCTTTGATCACGAGTTGAACGGTCGAGATTAAGTGTAAAGAATTTTAAAAGACTTTCTAATAAAAAAATTTTAAAAAAAAAGATCCTAACAAATTATATATAATTATCTATGAGATGAAAATAATCAACTGTTATAATAAAAATAAAAGATGTTTTATACAATTACTTTATGAAAAAAATAATTAACAATTATATCTTATATTGATTATTAATCATCTAACCATGATGATCTCTATATTCTGCAAAAACTATTTTTTTATGAGTCGATATTTATAATGGATCTTTAATCTTTTGTTATATCATCAATTTTTAACCAAACATAGACTTTAAACATTACATTATAAACAATGTATAGAAAAACTAATATATGCTACTTAATTCATCTAGGAATGTTGAAATTTTAACAAAAATTATAATATTATATTTAGAACATGATATATGATATGAATTGAGTTATGATAAAAACATAAGACTATGAACAATTTAAAATCTGTCAAATGACATAGATCTATATTACAATTATATTTTACTCAATGTCATGTTATTTTTATCTATTATGGCTTTTTTATTGTGCAACACACGGGTTAGTAATCTAGTTTATATAATTACACAAACATCCAAATGGAAAACCATATGTATCAAGCGACATGGCATGACAAGACATTTGTGTCATTTAAATTTCTTAAAAAACAGTAAGGTAATTTTGTATAATTTAAATTAAAAGAATCTTTATCTAATTAATTCTAAGCCTTTGATACAAAGTGACGATTGAGATTAAATGTGAAAAATTTCTAAAGATTCTTTTCTCAAAAAAGAAGTTTAAAAAGATCCTAAAAATTTATGTATAACTATTTATGAGATGAAAATAATCATTCGTTATAATAAAAATAGAAGATTTTTATAAAATTATCCTACAAATAAAGGGTTTTAAGGAGTGTGTGTCATGACGTAGGTGTGTCAAGCAATAAATGAACGGTTGATATTAAAACAACAGAAATTAAGGATTGAGATTATAATTCTATCATTTAATCTTAACCATTCATTTTTCACCGTTTAATCTTAACCATTCATTTATTATTAGACACACTTATGTCATGACACATACTCCATTTCCCCATAAAAAATTAACAATTATATCTTATTTTGATTATTAATCATCTAACCACAATGATCCCTATATTCGACGAAAACTATTTTATTTTATGATTCAATATTTATAATGGATCTTTAATCTTTTGTTATATCATCAATTTTTATCTAAACATCGACTTTGAATATTATACTATGAGCGATGTATAGAAACAATAATATATGGTTTAAACACCTAGATCGATTCATCTAGAAATGTTGAAATTTTAATAAAAGTCATCAATTTATATTTGAAACATGATATATGATATGAATTGGGTTATGTTAAAAACATAAGACAATCAATAAGATCAAAATCTTTTGAATGACATAGATATAATTTTATTAATAAGATGATCTTTTACTGTGCAACGTATGGGTTCATAATCTAGTATTATTAGCAGAGCAAAATCACTTAGATTCATAACGAAAAATAATGCTTACTTACACCCATTTGGGATCCGGAGATCCACAGTCAGCACAGTTTTTATTGCCTGATTGAGATAAAAGGGTCTCTAGTTTCTTCTGGGGACCTGACACATCAAGTGTAGAAACATCATTAGGCTAGCAAATAATAGGTATTAAGATATTAAAGTTAGTGAGCCAAGCGAGACTTCACAGAGGAAGTGTATGAAAGGAAACATGTTATTTATACAGAAACAGCTTTAGCATGTAGCAAGAAGATGCATGAAGTAGACTGTATTTCCAGGGGCGTTTTGATTGCGGTCTATACTTTCCAGTATAGTTGTCTATAGCTGCAGACCGGTTTTAGTAGCTAGGTGTCTTGGATACTTAGTATCTTGATTGATGCATCAATAAACCTAATGCTTACAGGAAAAAAAAGCATTAGATGGCAGTTAAAATGTATAATTAAATCCATCGGATCGACTGCAACATACACCTTCAAGAAAGAATGACACTTCTTTACTGCTATTGGCAACTAAGTGGGCATGGGCATCCAAGACTAATCTTCTATATGAGGTGATCATCTATTCACGGTAAGACATCCAACCACGCACAAGATGTCACATGGTTCTCATCTTCAATAACTTGTGCATGTTCAAGGTACTTCAAACAAGATGTCTAGTACATTTACTTCTTTTGCTTCTTCTCTTTGCTGCCACTTCAGTTCAGGCCCATAGTTCATTAATAGTTCTCCAAATCCTTCATTAATCATGCGCTTAAGAACCAATAAAGCAGAATATATGTCATTTGTAAACTGATGCATGGTGCCATATAATTGCACCGGGTTAGGGGAAGGCAAATCCCATACAAAAAGCGGCATTACTTGAGCAATGCATAAAATACACAATAATTTTTTTTTTTTTTTTTTTTTTGATTAAATAATTTCTTCTTTATCATCTTTCAACCACACTAAATCAGATGGTATAGATTGTTCCTTATCTGTTTGTGATTCCAGTTTCATGAAGACGCATCTTCTTGTGTAAAGTTATGCTATTTTGACTCCAAATAATTGAAAAGATATTAGACGAACGGCATGCCAAATCCTATAAAAGGAATAACTAGTGCTCTCTCCGTGTAGTAATGCACTGTAACAATTATTGAAATCAATAAGATGAGGTCTGGCAATAGAGAATAATATAAATAACATGGACTGAACTTACAGGAAAAAGGTGACTTCACCATGGTGAACTGTTTGTTGAACATATTGTAAGCTTTAGTGTTTATCAGGCATATGTCATTTCAATTTCGATGGAGACAGCCACAAGTGATGGCGATGACTTAAGGTGATGTTCTGCTCGGCTGGTTAATCAAAGGCCAAACCTTGCTAGGCCTGATAATGGGAGAAAGTTTTCCTTTTCGGAAATATATAGTCATACGTATATACATATGTATCGGGAATCAAAGGTGCTTCAAAATATTGATTTTTTTTATTTCTAGTACTTAATCTGAATCATTCATTTGAAATCAAAAGGTCAAGATTATATCGAAAACAAAATCGATATATTACATTTTTTCTCATATCAAGTTAATTAAATTCTTTTTAGAACTCAAGTAATATTTATAATTTTTAAAGTTACTTTTAGTATTAAATATTCAATCTCTAATACAAAATTGATTGTCCAAGATTAAAAATATGAGATAGGATATAGCTATATTTAATTTTATAAACTCGCCAATACTACCATTATTTTCATCCTATATTAATTCGGGAAAACCAGTGGTGCTATAGTAGTGCTGCACTACACCCATTAGTCCCATGAATTGCATCTTGTCTTCATGTGACCTGCACCTTCCGAGATAAAACATGGTGCAGTTCATATGAAGCCAAAATGCAGTTCACGGATAGTAGAGGATGCAGTGCAGCAGAAACTACTTGGCTGCTATTATAGTACCAACGACACGCCCTATTAATTTAGTTGATTTGTCGAGGAGTAGACGGAGTAGGGAAAGACCGAAGAAGAATTGAGAAGAAGTTATCAACCAAGATCTGACCTTACTTGAACTAACAAGAGATAATGTCATGGATAGTTTTTTCTAATGCGACAAGATAAAAGTGGTAGGATAATACTTAAGTATGACGTTTAGATAATGTTAGAACAACATTTAGCAAATCAATTTAGGTTAGGTTAAGTACGTAAGTTATTTACTTATTTAGTGAAAATTACCAAATAGTCTTATTTTTTTATCTTATTTACCATTTGTTCGTACCCCATTTCATCAATTACCAATTGGTGCAAATTTTTTAAAAATAAACACTCCCTCCCCTCCTTACCCCTTCCTACTAATATTTATGTACCAAACTTCAATTTACATACCTCATTTCATCATCTCCTTTCCCTTACTACCATCACCACCACAACCTCTCCCCCACTTTGCTGCGTTTATCCATCACCACCATCAGCACCAAAAACAAGAGCAGCAGGAGATGGACATGTATTGCCTCCTCTCCTTCGTGAAGACCTACACCAAGTACGGATCTCAAATCTATTTAAAAGAACAATATCTTGTGGCGAGAATCGATCTCGACCAAGAATGTGCTCCACGCCTCGAATCCGATGACAATGTCTAAATCAGAAACTCGAGGACGATCTCAAGCTGATGACAAAAGGCCTCGCCTTGAACGAATCTATGAACATATTGAGGACTGAGATCGTGAACGTCGATGGCAGCGTCTAGGGTTCCATCCGTGGAGATAACGATGAACAACACCAAAAACAAAAGCAAAGATTGATTGTTTTTGTTTTTTGGATTAAACCGGGGAGCACTGCCGACTCCGACGATGGAGAACTGTCAACTCCAACAATGCACTATCAGCTCCGAAGGATGCACTATTGACTCCAATGACGGGCGTGCTTTTGGCTCCGATGACGTATTATCGACCCCGACGACATACTGTTGACTTGGACTGCGGACATACTGTTGATTCTGACGAACCCGATGATGATGACGATAAAGCGATCGCGATGACGTCGTTGGAGGAGAAGAAGGCTAAGGTTTTGAGGATATTGTTTGTAGTTTTTGTAATTTTATTGCAGAATATATATTTGCTTTTTTAGTTGTATGGGAAAAGTGGATTTTCATATTTTAGGTGATTATTAGGTAATTGAAAAAGTAGTGTATAACCAAATGGTAAATAAGATAAAAAAAAAAAATATGATCAAATGATAATTCTCTCATTTGTTTGTTTCATTGTTTATTTTTGTTTATTTGTGGTTGGTTGGTTGGTTTATTTATTTATATTTACTTATTTATTTATATTTATCCTTAGTTTGTTGAGGAAATTCGAAAATAGTCTCTCTATTATTTCAGTAGGGATAAGACTGTATATCCCCACACCCTATATATGATGAAAAATACTAGATGGTTGTTGATCTTGTTTTATTAATTTATTTGATTCATTTTATTTTGCAATTAATTACTTTATTCATATTTTAAACTTTAACTCGACAATCCAGGAACAGTATGACCAATTTAGTAGAAGCTAGCACCAGTAGCTCTTATTGCTGGAAGGCATTACTCAAGTAAGAGACGAAATAGTGCACGCCTTGGATGTACCTGGTCCTCATATAAGCAGATACAAAGTTGTTGAGGCTTATAGCGCCCTGGCTGATGTGAGACCAAAAGAAATCTGGTGGAAATTTATACAGGACCTTTGTTATAAAACCCAGACATTCATTTATTCCATTGCTTGCTCAGAAGAACAGGTTGAGATGAAACAATATATTGCTGGATATGGGAGTCATTTATGAAGATAAGTGTGAGCTATGCAACACAGCGGTTGAATGTAGGGATCATCTACTTTTTTGTTGTCCTCTATCATATGAGATCCTCAGTTCCACACAAGATTATGAAGAGATATGGGCTACACTGCAAGCGGATGGGTTGGAAGACATGGGTACTGAAGATAATAAGGGCTAAAAGCCTAAAACAGTAAAACTCCTGGAGCAAAAAGAGATGTGTGTGGGCAAGTTGTATTTTGTATGGCCTTTGGCAGGAGAGGAACGCTAGGATCTTTCAGAAAGTAACATCTTCCCCTAAGACAGTGATCGATAAGAGTACATACAAGTAGCTTCTTCCCCTAAGACAGTGATCGATAAGGGTACATACAAGTGTATTAGGAGGCTTTAAGGCCTGAGTTACAAGGATAAACATCCATGTAAGTGTGGTGTGATATGCACTGTAAAAATTTATATGAACACATGAGGAACTGGTATTAGAACCGTTGTTTCCCACGAAGGGTATAATCGATGTGGACTAATGATGTCTAACTATCAAGCCCTTGTGCAAGCATAACTTTGTGCTTACAGGGTAAGTGAGGGAAGGTGTATCGTGGAGTTTTATATGTACTTTTCTCCATCTCTAATGAAATAAAATTACTGTTCTGCAAAATAAATTAAAAGATCTGATATGATCATGGGTTCATAGCAATTTTCTTAGTGTGTTGTAAGTATACAAAACTAGTCCCTCATTGTCCCATTTGTCGTATCTCATTTAAAGGAAAAAAGAAAAAGAGCGAATCTGATTTGCAGTTTCTTAAGGTTTAGAGAGTTCACTTGCTTACCTGATTGAATGCATAACGAATTACAGGAAAGTAAAAACCATAATTCCATGGGTAAAATCCAAACTATACAAAGAAAAAAGATCAAGGAAACAAATAATCATGAAGGAAAAAACATATAACATGAACAATGACTTCATAAATTATTCATGATTAAGTAGTGAAATTACCAGATTTCTGCCTTATAGTGCTGAAATTGTTTGATGCTGCTTCTGCTCGTAGAAGTTCATAGAGAGAACACCCTACATGCAGCAAATCAATTAGAGCATTCACATCAGATACTCTATTTTAGAGAATATGTAAACATGAAAAAGTAGAGTACGTGGGTGAAAAGTAGTAACATGATGTTGAAAAAGTGTGTTGAAATTGTAAAAATTATAAAATTGAGGAATAATGAATAATAAATCTTTAATATAGAATATTACTATAGCATACTGTATATTTTATAGGTAAAACAGGGTGTAACGAAAAGTAAAAAGCTTACAGAAAATTTGAGTGAATCTGATGTGAATTCCCTTACGTGCATTGCTAATTGTTTAGATAAAAATATATGTCGTGAGCCTTTTTAAAGTTAAACAAGAGCTTTTTATCGACTAGAGCTCATTAGTTGATTGGGATTCCTAACATACTCAACGAAGTATAGAAAAAAATAAAATAAAGAAAAAAAAGTTGTAGAAAATGAATAATTAGTCTCATGACATACTGGACCATACATACAATACATTTGGCTCTCTAGAATCACTTGTGCATTCCTAATAATTGCTACTTTAATTCTTTAACGTAAATTTCAAAATAAATACTATCTGAGCTCTTGTCAAGTGTCAACCACTTCTCATTTTAGCTCTTCTCTATTGTATACGCTAATGCGAGCTCTACATCTTTGGTTCTTCCTCAACTTACCTGACCCCCTCTTATTTCAAGCTTCTTTAACATTACATACTTGGTGGAACCCTAAACTTGTCTTCACCTTCTGTGTCGTACATTATCTAAACAATAATTATTAACGTCGATATCCCTTCAGCTACAAACAGGAAACGATCATTACTGCGGACCATACTAGTCAACCAATATACAAAAGAAAATAGCACATTTACATAGGAAAACATTCATCGACATATCTAAACAACAACATTAATCGATTACCGGGAACAGAAGGAGCATCTTCATTGTCTGGTTGGGAGGACATATCTACCCACCCAGGATTCCACAAAGAAGTCATCAAATATCTTGAACCGACCCAAATACCCCTAACGCATGATTCCGACCCTTATTTTACACAAATGTCAACGACACGAATCAAGAAACCTCTGAATTCGTCACAAGCAATGAGTCTCCTCACAAGTTTTGGGCTGCCAAAAGGGGCCACAAAAGGCAGCTATCGGTTCATGACGGAGACCGGTCATCGATTTGATGACAACGTGCGAATTCTGATCACCATAAAGAATAGATCGATTGATTATATGATTCAATCGATAATGTGATTCGGCATCACCGGTCGCGGAATCAAAATCGGGCAAATGTGAAGCAAAATTTTATCATGGAAATCGCAATCGCGGTTTGTTGTTTCAATGCTGGTGATGATTTGGGGTATGAGAGAGAGAGAGAGAGAGAGAGAGAGAGAGAGAGAGAGAGAGGAAGGGAGAAGGATTGGTAGTGGAAATTGTGAGGAAAGATTTGAGGGAAGAGAGAGCACGACAGGGTTGATTTGGGCAACCGCGATTTGTTTTGCCGGCAACTATTCCCTCTAGCCTATAATATAAACTTTTATAATGGGATCGATCTAAAATATTTTGAACATACCTAATTTAGCAATAATTTAATATAAAAAAATATTGAATCGTCATATTCCTTTCGATCTATTTTAATTATAATATGTTGATCTACCACGAAAAATTATGCGAGTGTTAAATCTATATATATTTTATTAAACAAATAATATTTTTAAATATTAATAAGGTTTACTGTTTCACAACATAATATGTATACTGTAACAGTTGAGATTAATTGGATTTTTTTTATATTAAAAGATTATCAAAAATAAAAATATTTCATTTATTTTGGGGCGACAAAAAAATCCTATAAATAAATGGATCCAATGGAGTAATATATTTCAACAAAATTTAATACTCATATAAAATTTTGTATAAAATCAAATTGCTTCATATGTTTTGTGAAGGAGGAGAGTATCAATCACTTATACATATTGGTGTGTGGGGATATTTTTTTGGTTATTTATTTGGGCCTAATGAGTTTCGGGTTTTTTTTTCTTTCAATATTTTATCCATATTCACAATAAAAAAAAATGTATTTCACGAAAAGAGGAGGTTGAGTTTGCAGTAATCAACATGCCGGTTGCAACACCAATGATTTTCTTATGATCCTTTGGATCTATATTAACCCACATTTATCATTTAAAAAAAAACATTTAACACTAGTTGAAACGAGTTTGATAACCAATGGATAGAACCGCTTCAAATGCTTTCTAAAAATGACGTTGTTCATAGAAAACATGCCTGTAAATTATTACCGGGGAAATAGCACATAACTCTTTGAATTTTTTACTTTTTGCACATAACCCCCTCAATTTTCAAGAGGTTTTCAAATGAAAAAAAAAATTCAGGGGATCATATGGCAAAAATAAAAGGTTTTCAAAGTTTATAAGGGTTAAAGTGACTATTTTTATAGTTTAGGAGGATAAAGTGTAACTGGATGATACCTGAGAGTGTTAAATGCTATTTTTCCATTATTACCTAATATAAATATATGCAGTAAGTTTAAAAAAGCAACATGAACAAACTCATCCTCAAATCATCCTCATTTGTATGTAAAACAATTGATAAAAAGAAAAAGAATGGAATAGTTCATTTGGTACCTTACTAATAATATTAGTTTACAGATTTGGCATGACCATATGAGAAGAAACCATAAAGTCTTCAAAACTATGATCAAGGGAATATTAGTTAAAAAAGTTTCATTTGCTTGTAATGGAATATTTAATCCTACACATGCTTAATGCTTTATGATCAAGGGAAAATGCCACCAAAGAATGAAGCCGTAAGAGTAATGCTTATCTCACACAATTCTCAACTTACAGTACAAAAGTAATGAGTGAACTGGAAACAAAAGCATAGTCTTCACTGCAAAAAGGATTTACAATGTAGCCGTAAAAGATAATTTCACAGCAGAGGAAATCTATGATCTGAATCATTATCCTATGGCTGCCAATCTGTAAAGCGAGGCGACAACCAGTCTATCAGTGATCAGATAACACCATAATCTTTGACACTTGCATCAGATAAAAATGGCATTATTATTAAGAAAAGAGATGAACCAGTAAAACAAACGACGACATTACAGAACTGGACCGTGTTTCTTCAATGAAATTAATCCCAAACTAAAGTCAATGTCGTCTCTGGATGATAATGAAGCATCTCGTGACACATGGCCTCCCTCAGCAAATCTTCCCTGTGACTTTCATCTATGAAGATTGCAATATGCTGCGGAATGACAGGAGGGTCGTGCACTGGATCATACAAGTCGTGCAGATAAGGATGACTAAGCGCTTCTTTGGCCATAATCCTCCTGGATGGATCGAAAGCAAGCATCCGTTTCAGGAGGTCTATTACCCCAGGATCAGCACCAGGGTACAACTTCAAGAAGTCGACTCCAGAGCTATGCGGCAAGGTCTTGATGAAGTTTCTTACTCTTGGATCAGGAATGTATAGGAGATCGTTGTCATCAGGGGTTCCCATAGCATCTAGGATAAGTTCAAGCTGGTGGAGGGCTCCCTCCACAGGGAAAAGTGGTTTGTGCCCCAGAAGTTCTGCGAGGATGCATCCCACTGACCAAACATCGATCGATTCTCCATTGTCATTGAAAAAGAATAAGAGCTCAAGAGCACGATACCAGCGAGTGGCAACATATTGGTTCTCGACATCTACTTCTTGTCCTTGCCAATTCGAAAACACATATCTTTAAGTCACATGCGGCATTTATAAGAATGTTTCCGGGCTTCAAGTCTCGATGAAGGATATTCGAAGAATGGAGGTACTCAAGGCCTCGCAGCAACTGCATTGGAAATAGAATTATGAGGATAACGTTCACTTCTTTTAAAGAACAAGCAAATCACAGTCTGTCATAGTATCTAATAAAAATTTTGACAGCAGCCAGGGAATCATGTGAATGCTCAATCCCACCAAAGATCAAAGAAGTCAATAGATGATATTTGAAGAAAGAACTGTACTAACCACGAAATCATGTAACTAAAAGACAGTAATCACTAGCATAACGAATACATGATAGCCTTGTAAAATAAAGATCAAAAGTAGAATACAAAACTGAAACATGAAATACTGGACGTGATCATTAGAAAGCTGCTGGGGCGACCTGATCATATGGTGAAGATCAGTATCCATGAGCTAATAAACCAAGTAGGCATCCTTGAAGTTCGTCTTCTGGTCCGGCAACATGATATCCTTCAAAGCAATGATGTTTTCATGGTTCATGTGCCTCAGCAGCAGCATCTCCCTCAAGATCCTCAGTCCCTCAGTTACACTCTCAAAAACATTGGTGATTTTCTTGATCGCCACGTCCTTGTTAGCCACAATATCGTGAGCCGAGCACACTACTCCATATGCTCCTTTGCCAAGTTCTTTCAGCGGAGTATACTTGCGGTCCACCTCAAACACAGTGCCCCATTTTGAAAAAGCGCTTCCTTTTCCTTACTGCCGGTTTCCTCGGTGCACGCCCTATAGCCATCTTCCTGATATAGAACATCACAGATCAGAAATCGACATAACCTATGTAAAAGCTTTGGCACATAAATAAACTAAATATTACTGACACAAGAGATGCTTTTTGGACGAATAAACAATGGAGTAACAAATACTCAAACAACTAATTAGGCTTAACAAAGAGACAACCGAGATTAGATCGGATCCAGATTCCATTCTGTTTGGAATTGGGTAGGTGATCCAGATTCATGAGCTCATTGGCCAAGGCTATACGAAGCTGTGTTTAAGATGTCTATTCCATTCCTAGGAAAACTTCAGCAGGCATTCACGTGATTCAGGCTTATTGACATTATCGTTGAGTGATTTCTTCACTTTGTTGTAAACATACGACGTTCAGTTAAAGTCGCATATTCTCTCCATATCTGCCATACAGTTGGCATATGCCCACTTCAGTGATACTTTGGATGTTGAGACAAGCAGGGTGTCCACATTATACAAGATGAGGAGCCTCACAGTGTCCTCGTAGTCATGTTGCTCCTATCCTTTTGATGCTTCAACGACTGTTTCACGTAACTTTGCTGTCATCAGCTCTCTTTTGTATTTTGCTGGACAGTGGTGTTCTTTTGAGAATCTTCTTTGCAAGAATTCAGTTTGATTAACCATGTCCATGTCTTCCTCTGTTATTTCTTTGTTTCCATCAACAATGCCGAAGATAAGCATTATATCCAACTTTATATCCAACGGACCAAGCGTGAATTCTTTGTCATCAAAAGTGAATGTACTCACCCCCTTATTGTATTTTTTTTTTTACAAGCTCTCGAATGAACTTGTAATTCTTTCGACAATCTGAACCGATTAACTTTTCTCCTAGAATTGCGTCGAACAACGTCCAAAACAGTGCTCTTCCGAGCTCGATTTTGTGTTCTTGTGTACATCGAAACTCTGATTCCTTTTTCATTAGCTTGATCAAAGCTCCCAAATTGCTTCTTAATTGTGTCATTCTTCCTGTTGCATTAACCAAACATGGAAAATAATATATCAACAACAAAAAGAACAATGCACAATTGTAAATGTAGCAGTGTGCCTATTATAAGTAAAACAGTGTGCTTTGTACATTAAACAATGCATCTGGTTTATTTGAAATAGGGTTACATTACTTGTTGAAATGTGAAACAGGGTGATAGTTGTAACTAAAATCAAAATAAAGAAACAAATTATCTATTTTACAGAACAGCTCTTGAATATTATAAATAGTGTGCCTAAATTAAATTAAGGTCTTATTTTAAACATTGTGCCTCAATATTTTAAATAGTGTGCTTCATTGAACACTGCGCCTAAAGTAAACTACACAGTGCGCCTAAATTAATTGGTGTTTAAATTTTTTTTACACTGTAGTGTGCCTTTACAAAGAATACAGTGTGCCTGAACACATAATGTAGAATTGCATTTTTTTAATTATCATGTTTCATTTCAAAGTTCAATAACATTGCAAACAGTGTGACTTTAACATTTTTCATATTTGAACAAATTAAGCTAGATTTTCAACGCATGTGCTCTGAATATAAGGCGCTCAGAATTCGTCTCTACCAAATCCAAATTCGTCAATATGCTTGTGTTTTATGCATGCATTCATGTTTTCATCATATTATTTCATTGTAATATGGAAAAATTGAAGAACAAAACCCTAATTTAAGAATTTCACCTTCTATTTGATTGATTTTTTGTTGAAACAGAGTGCTTCTATTCGATTGATCTATTGTTGAATTAGAGCGTCCTTTGCAATTGAAGGGATGAATTCTTTTCAAGAGAGGAATTGGATTAAATGGCTAATCGATTTTTGTTTGGGATTTCAATGCGGCTGCGGCCTCTCGTGTTTGTTGGTTGGTTCGCGTTTTTGTTGGAACTGTATAGCAATGGAATTTTTTCTCCGGCTTATATCACTTTAGATGATTTTTGTATTTTTGGGTATAATTCCCTTTAGTTTTTGGAGAATTATCAATTATTTGTTTTTAATTTCATTAATTATCAATACATTATATGATAAAATTTGTATTATCAATGAGTTCTAAAATTAAATCAAGATCGTATTTGTCCTCACTCAATATGAGAAAATAATTATTATAATCTATTAGAAACTAAAATCGTCATGTCTTACCCTAAATCTAACCGTTGCCACCAACGATCATCGTCGTTCGTCGTCGTCGTCGCTACTTTCATCCTTAAAACAAACAGTATGCATGTATGTCTTGTTGTCGGTACCCTTCATCATCGTTCCTGGAACAAACAGTGCTCATATATGTAAATATAGTGCGCATTGTTTATATACAATGTAATTTATTATAAGTACGCATGTTGTTCCAAATAGTGTAAAAAAACCATCACTTTAATCTCATGAGATCGGATCCACAAATAATGCACCACGATAAACGAACCACATATATCCATGAGATCGAAACCACCATCCACCAAATCCCCACCAACTTTCTTCAAGAGTCCGACGACAATCCCTTTATAATCGAGGATGGATTAACTGGTCATATTGCTTGAAAGATTTTCAGTTGTTGAAAGATTTTTGGAGTTCTATTATGTATCAAATGAGGTAGCTCTTATATATACACATATCAACAAACGTTTTCAATTGAGATGTGCTACAAAATATAGGCGTGCTCCACAGGCGTGCTCAGCTATATTTAACATTGCTTCCTGCTAGCATCTTCCAGCACATGTCTTAAGAATGCACAAGTGAAAAGCCTAAATCCTGCCTTGAGTGGAGAGGAAGACCTCTCCTGAGAAAAGGAGTGCCGTGCGTAAGGCTTGATGTCATTGACATTGTATTCGTTATATATGCAGCAAATTTGTATGTAGTGATAAGTGGCAATGTGCATTAAAAAAAAAAACAGAAAAGGGAGATTGTTTGTTCCTCACCAAACACCACAACTATCTAACCCAACCACCACGTATCTTCATATGCCGCCGACCATCCTGAGCCAAGCGAGGCTAACATCTGGTATCAGAGTCACAGATCCATCAGCGAAGCAACGGACGGTGAAGCCCAAGACCGCTCCAGGCCTCAGCCACCCAGATCCGCTCCGCCATAAGAGGGGAACATAAGATCTGCGACATAACCTTGTAGCCTGAGATCTGATCTTCAACCCCTCACCATTCGCGGAATCAGACCTCGAACGCAGTCGTACACTCACGAGTTCAAGGTTCGACGAAAGGTCGCGTCAAATCTGAGATCTACATCATCGGAGAAGGAGGCGAGATCTCTTCGTCGTTGACCAACCCGCTCGTTTCCAGTTGTCACCCTTGCTTCCGAGTCCCCTTGAAACACCAATTGAAGGTGCTAGATCTCGAGGGACCCGTCCTCGCAAGCTGTGGTGACCTGGGAATCGTCGATGCTGGTAGTGAGTGCGACCACCGAGTTTGAGATTGGAAGGCAGCGAAGTGCTATCGAAGGGCCGTGTTGGAAAAGATTTGAAAGAGAGAGAGGAGGAGTTACGTGGAAAGGAAGTGTAAGGGAAAAGGAGGAAAAAAAGGGAAAGGAAAAAACAATGCAGGTTTTTTTTTTGTGTTTGGTGAGAAGGAGTGAGTATAAGTGAACAAAAGGGAAACAGGAAAGTGTTGGGAATTTGAATTTGTTGTACACGTAACAAAAAAAAAAACATTGTTGTGCACGTTTGAAAAAAACTGAGAAAAAAAGTTTTTTAAAAACAAAAAAAAATTCCCAATAATGTCTATTATTCACCAACACGCGTCAAAGGAAAGCGACGGAGTGCCATTTTTTTTTCTCGATGATGAACTCTTTTAACTATACTGTTTGGGAAATAAAATGGAGGCAATCCAAAATGCCCAGGAAGTCTGGGAGGCGATCGAACCTGCATAGGGAGATGAGTTTGTTCCGAGAGAGGAGAAGAAGGTGCGTGCGTACATCCTTCAGTTAATCCCCGAAGATGTTCTTCAGATTGCGAAGAAGAAAAACGACGAAAGAAATGTAGGAAAGTTTGAAGAGGAGGTAACTAGGTGCTGATCGAGTAAAAGAGGCACGGTTCCAGACATTAAAGAGTGAATTTGATGCTCTGCGGATGACAGAACAGGAGTCCATTGACGAGTTCGTCAAAAAACTCAACGACATGTCCAGCAGATTTTCCAGTCTTTGTGCAGATCTTGACGATGTCACACTAGTAAAGAAGCTACTCGATTGTGTGCCTGATAGTTATTTCCTAATTGTTGCCGGGATCGAACAATTTTTTGACATCAAGAAGATGCCGTTCAAGGAGGCCATAGGGAGATTGAATACGTACGAAGAGTGAACTCGACTCCGTGAGAACATCGATATTGGTGAGAGTTAGCTCATGTTCACTCGTAGCGAGCGACACTGAGGAAAAAACCTGAGGAAACACCACGACTATCTAACCCGACCACCACACACCTTCACACGCCGCCGACCATCTTGAGCCAATTGAGGCTAACACTAACAACATTCACAATCTTCGGAAAAATATTTTTGTAGTCTCCTGATTTCATACGAACTGAGTCAAGGGACAAAATACTCATATGATGACAAACCTATTACACAGTAACAAAGACTCACAAGTTAATATTTCATCCTTATAGGTAATAAGTAAAATCAGAAACGATGAGGGACAAGGAGCATTAACAAATCTAGCGAAGATTACCCGAGCTGAATCATTAGTTAATCAGCCGGCGGCCGCCAGTGACAATAGAGATGAGGAGGCGGCGTAGAACTGATGAGGATTGGAGATTAAAGGTGGGGTTTGGGCAGCGAGGGGTGCGGTGGAGATTTTGGGTGGAATCCGAAGGGGGAGTCAGAGTGCCGACGACGACAACGGTATTAGAGGTGGATGACGGCGATGGTGTTGGAGGTGCATGACGACGATGGTGTTGGAGGTGGGTGATGGGAGATGAATTGGATTAGGGTTTTGTAACTAGGGAGGGTGAAGGGTAAAATAGAGAAGATTGATTTTTTAAATTTAAAAACACATTTATTGGTCATTAAAATGATCCATATCACCAGTACGTAAATAAGAAAGAAAAACCAAATTTATGAATAATTTACAGTTTAATTTTTATATTTAAATCTTATTCAGATATTTGTTAATTATATTACTTGTTATTAAATTTAAAAAAATCTAAAAAATCACAGAACAATTACTTGATATTTTTTTGTGTTATTTTGTGTAAATGATAAATTGGTGGTGTTTTTTGACCTTATTTTCTCAATTAGTGATAATTGTTTTTAAATTTACAACAAATGATTCAACCATATAAAAATTCAAAAATATTCAAAAAAACATACACCCGGGAAAAAATTTCTCCAAACATACAATTTGATCCAATCCCCCACTTTCTCTCCATCATAAACCTCAACCCTCCCCCCCTCCACCGTCCTCACCTCCACTGTCGTCGCCACAGCATCAACAACCACCACCACGGCTACACCGTTGACTCATCCATCGCCTGTGACAATTCTTCCTCAAAGCTTTGCCTTGGCACAGGCGATATCCAGCTTGCTAGGAGGATCAGGGATGAGAGGGCTTAGCCGACGATTAGGGTTTGTGATGAATTTGGGGATGATGTGGTGGTTTTTTACAGATCATGATGTAGTGGTGTTGTAATGGACTTGATCTTGTTAGATCGGTTTGGGTTTGCGTCACGAGCTAACAAGATCTGCGAGGAAGAAGAGGAAAGACGACGGGCAAGGAAGATCTATGAGAAGTAGATCTACACGGCGATGTGAAGAGGAGTAGCCGCGATCGGCGACAGCGACTGAACGGTGGAGTTCGAGTCGAGATTAAATTCGATGGCGGAGAATCATTGAAGAAGAGAGCGAAGGAATCGATGGAGTCGCGGTTCGCGAGGCAGTACGAGAAGGAGGTGGTTTGGAGAGTCTGTGGGTGAGGGGAGAGAGAGGTGAAGGGGAAGAGAAAATGGAGTTGGTGTACGCATGAACAAAGCAGGGAAAAGAAGTTGGTTTTTTGTAAAAAAGAAAAAAAGTTTGTTTTAAATCCTAACAGTATTTATTGTTCCCCAGCAGGCGTCGAAGGAAAGCGGTTGAGTACCGTTCCTTTATCTAATGCTGAACTCTTCCAACTACACGGTATGGTAATTAAATATGGAGGCAATCCTAGATGTCCAGAAAGTATAGGAGACGATCGAACCAGTGAAGGGAGATAAGGTTGATCCGAGGAAGGACAAGAAGGCGCGTGCTACATCCTTCGGTCTATCCTTGAAGATGTTCTTCTCCAGATTTTGAAGAAGAAAAACACAAAGGAAACTTGGGAGAGTCTAAAAACAAAGTACCTCGGTGCTGATCGGGTAAAGAAGGCATGTCCGTAGACTTTGAAGAGTGAGTTTGATGCTCTTCGGATGAAAGAACACGAGGCAATTGATGAGTTCGTCGGAAAACTCAGTGACATGTCCAATAGATTTTTGAGTCTTGGTGCTGACCTTGACAATGCCGCACTTGTCAAGAAGCTACTCGACTGTGTGCCTGACAGATACTTCCAAGTTGTTGCCGGAATCGAACAATTTTTTGACATTAAGATCATGTCTTTTGAGGAGGCCATAGGGAGATTAAAGACGTACGAGAAGAGAGTTTGACTCAGCGAGAACACCGCCAGTGGTGATAGACAGTTCATGTTCACTAACACCAAGTGACAGGCACCCCAGAGGAACAGCACTGGAGAAACTTTGTCAGATGGAAAAGGGCGCGGATCCGACACCTCACACCTAGGTAAAGGTCAGTGGCATGGATGAGGTGGCAATTTTGCAGCACGCAAGAAAGGTGCTGGAGGCACCTACAGAAACAGCCATGAGAAAAGCCACATCAAGTGTTTCCATTGCTGAAAGATGGGACATTATGCTTCTGAGTGCCGTAGCAAGCGGTGGAATGACGAGAAACATCACACACACGCCACCCGCGATGAGCCAGCATTATTGTTTTTCGTGTCTCAAGAGAAGACACCAGCTGAGTAGCAAGATGCCATGCAGCCCAAAGAAGGAATTGTGTTACAGAAGTTTCACCATGGCGAGGTGAAAATAGCAGATATGAATATCTGGTACTTAGACAATGGTGCCAGCAATCATATGACAGGCCAACGAGAAATGTTCTAGGAGCTATATGAGAACATCACCGCGAAGATTAGGTTTGGCGATGGCTCGTGTTTCAGTGCAAGAATGGAGACAAGCAAATCCTCCATCAGGTATACTATATTCTCAAGCTATGCACTAATATCATAAGTCTTAGACGGATGACAGAGAATGGAATCGAGGTGAACATGGTGGGAGAATCCATGAAGGTGTATGACAATGACAAGTTGCTGATGTTTGTGAAGCGCACATCAAATTGTCTGTACAATATCAGTTTGGAGTTAGCCAAACCAGTTTGTCTCCTAGCCAGCCTCAATGATCCGGCGTGGTTGTAGCATGCCAGACTCGATCATATCAATTTTCATACATTTAGGCTCAGGGGGGAGAACCAGATAACATTTGGAGTTCCACGTTTATCACATCCGAACAAGCTCTATGAAGCTTGCTTAACATCCAAGTAGACCAGGTTACCATTCCCTGACCAGATTACCTACAGAACGAAGAAGCCGCTGAACTACTACATACTAATCTTTATGGGATGATCAAACCATGCACATTTGTTAGTAACTCGTATTTTCTCCTCATTGTTGATGATTGTAGCCGTTGGATATGGGTCTTTATGCTCAAAATAAAAGATGAAACATGTTCTATTTTTAAGAAGTTCAAGCTTCTGGTAGAGAACTTAACATATCACAGAGTGAGACCCTGAGAACGGACCATGAAGGAGAGTTTTTTTCAAAAGAGTTTACAAGACTGTGTGAAGAATAGGGTATTCAGAGGCATCTCACTGCAACGTATTCCCCTTAGCAAAACGGTGTAGTGGAAAGGAGAAACAGGACCGTGATGACCATTGCTCGATCCTTACTCAAGAGTATGTATGTTCCTGTAGAGTTTTGGGGAGAAGCTATAAGACATGCAGTGTAGCTGCTGAATCGAGTACCTACAAAGGCGCTAGGAAAGCACACCCCGTTTGAAGTTTGGACTGGTCGTAAGCCCCATCTTGAGCACTTGAGAGTCTTTGGTTGCACGACTTATGCAAAGGTGGCAGTACCACATCTGAAGAAGCCCATGGTTTATCTTGGAGTGGAAGAAGGGTGCAAAGAACATTTCCTCTATAACCCTCATCAGAACAAACTTCATATAAGTAGAGATGTGATCTTTCAGGAGAACTTTGAATGGAACTGGAGCCCAGGTACTGATGGACGACGGCCAGAGTTTGTCTTATGAGACAGCCTGAATTTCGAGCCAGCAATAGAAGAACTGGAAGTAGTGGCAGAGTCTGTATCACCCTTGGCAGGCACAGCAGAACAAGAATCAGCCGCTTATGCAGGTTATTCTCGACCTGCGGTAGGAAAGACAAGTTTATCTACCCCGACTTTGTGTATTCCATTACAAGTTTCGGATTCCCCCGATACCGACAGCAGCCCTATATGTCTCAGCGACATCACAGACATCTACGCCAACACAGAAGAAGTTACTCTTGATGATATTGGAGTCTGACGAGCCAACCTACTACCGAGAAGCAGCAGCTAAGAGTGTCTGGTATCAAGTAATGCAGAAAGAGCTAGAATCCATCGATAAGAACAACACATGGACTTTGACCGAACTTCCACCAGGCCATAGACCCATCGGTTTGAAATGGGTGTTCAAATTGAAGAAAGATTCAGACAGACATGTTGTCAAGCACAGAGTCAGGTTAGTAGTTAAAGGGTATGTCCATAGACAAGGCATAAACTTTGAAGAAATGTTTGCACCCATTGTAAGACTTGATACAGTTTGGGTGATACTTGTACTTGCAGCGAATCGGAGCTGGGAGGTGTGCCATATGGATATCAAATCAGCATTCCTCAATGGAGAGTTAGAGGATGAGGTCTATGTTACTCAGCCGGAAGGGTTTGAGGTGCAAGGCTAGAAGCATCTGGTATAAAGGCTGTCGAAAGTACTTTATGGGCTCAGAGAGGCTCCGCGAGCTTGAAATACTCGATTAGATAGAAGTTCGAAGGAATTTGGCTCAGAAAATGCTCATAGGAGCAGACCGTGTATACTCGGGGAGAAGGAGATACAGCCCTGATTGTGGGAGTATATGTTGATGACCTCATTGTGACAGGAGGTAACACTGGAGAAGTCAAGATCTTAAAGCAAGAGATGATGACATAATTTGGGATGAGCGATTTGGGACTTCTCTCGTACTACCTGGGGATTGAGGTAGAGCAGTCAGCTTATGCCAAGAAGATATTGTCACAATTCTGGATGTTGGATTGCAATGCCACCAAGTATCCGTTGGAGCCCAAACTGCAGCTCCATAATGATTCAGAAGGAGTTCTTGTGGATGCCACAGAGTATAGGCGTATCATAGGATGTCTCAGGTATCTTCTACACACACGGTTAGATCTCTCATTTGCCGTCGGGATGGCGAGTAGGTATATGGAGAGGCCCACTGTCATGCATCACAAGGTTGTGAAACAGATTCTTAGATAGTTAAAGGGAACAATTCACTATGGTCTTGTCTATGTGAGAGGACATCATGAAGAAGCACTCATCGGTTGCACGGACAGTGATTTAGCCTATGACCACGATGTAAGAGAAACAACCAGTGGAATGGCTTTCTACATCAATGAAAGTTTGGTGTCCTAGAATTCACAGAAACAGAAGACTGTCGCATTGTCATCATACGAGGTTGAATTCATGGCAGCCACAGCAGCGACATGCCAAGCTCTATGATTGAGGAATATGCTCAGTGAACTAACAAAGATAGAGCAAAAACTAGTGACCCTCGTAGTGGATAACAAGTCTATCATAACCCTCATGTAAAATCCTGTGTTTCATGGTCGCAGCAAGCACATAAAGAGAAGGTGTCACTTCATCAGAGAATATATGGAAAATGGGCAGATTATGGTGGAGTTCATGAGCACCGGAGAACAGCGAGCTGACACATTGACAAAGGTAATATCAGGTATTAAACTAGTTACCTTGTGCCATTTGATGGATGCTCATGATCTGAAGCCATGTCAGGATTGGGGGAGAATGTGAGCAGGTAATCCTCGCACGGAAAAGTAGATATCCACGTGTTTGTAACGTACGTTAGGCACGCTTGTCTGTGTCTTTAAGTATCAGCCAAAGCACCTTCGTAATTATGTGTGTAGTGTAGTGCAAAGGAAAAAACAAAAAAAAGGAGAAAAGCTGTCTCCCACTTTTCTCATTCGTCTCCCAAAACCAAACCCCCACTACCAACCACCACCACGACCCACTGTCGACGCATAATCAGCACCAAACACTACTTCTACCTAACCCGACCACCACGCACCATCATCGTGCACCACCGTGGCCGACCGTCCAAAGGAAAGGTGAGCCCGGATCCGGCCATATCTGACTCCAGCGAGGTTAACAAATCTATCGCATTCCGTTGTAAAATAGTTTGGTTACATTTCACTACATCACTTATAGTGCTCACCAGCATATTTTTCTACAGACTTTTGGACATTTTATTTTATTTTTTTTAATTTTTTTTTTTTGGTATTCAACGCTATTATTTTCACAAGAACTCATTGTTCTTGGTCGTGTGTCGTTAAGCACGTCAAATTAACCCCTTCAAAATATAATAGTGGTGACTAGCGATCGTTCCCAACACGAACAAAAATGAAATGAAATATATGAGCTGAATGTATGAATATTCCTAATTGAATTAAGCTCAAAATAAATGGGAGAAATAGTATGATTCAATAACTAAAGAAAATAAAAGATAAAGTGACAATGATACCAAGGTTGTGAATTTAATAGATATGTGACAAATAAAATTGCTAAGATAACAAAAGAACATTTGAATTATATCATAAATTTAGGAATAATCATAGAGAAGATTACGATTGGCAATTGATGTGTGGTTGTGCATGATTATTATAGAATAAGGACACACATACGACCTAAAGTGATCAAATATGAGTATTATGATCCTCGTTATGAATATCATATGTCACTAAACATATAATATTCCTAATTCATTCACATGAAATAAACTTTAGTCATATCTCTCGTTATATCAAATAAGTTCAATATATTAATAAATGTGATCTTATCAATCTAGATTATGCATTAAATAAGTTCAATCTATTTACTTAAATCAGATTTGCTACACACTAACCAAAAACAATTATGATTAATTGTATGATTGAAATTATGATATTGGATAGGTGATCAAGCTACATAAATAATAACTTCAAATGATTAAACCAATGTCATATTCATCACTAAATCAACCATACATTAAGAACAATTCATATCTCATATTCCAATCACGGATGATTTCATTCTCATGTCTTTTGCTAAGTTGATCTACTCACATATAACCATCAAATCGGGAGGAAAAAAAACAAAGGAAAAGAAATGATCAAACTCATAATCGAAAGAGAACGATGATGAATTGATAAATAATTCACAATCTAAGTCTTCAGACCTTGAGCAATCTTAGAGCAATTACAAAATAGATGTAGAAATGTTCGCAAGCCCTAATTTTGTTTGAGAGAAAAGTAAAGAGAAACTAGTGGTAAACTAATGAAATTCCTCCCTTAAACACAAATTGGGGCGTGCCTATTTATCAAGGAATACAAAAACTTGATATCCCATTAAATTGGACCAGAAAACCATCCAGAATCGTGCCATTTTCAAGAGCATGAAAAGAATCATAGCGTGAAAATGACCTTTTTTTTTTTCTTTTTTTTTGCTGCATTTCGGATAGAGGGATCACGAAATGGCACTTTCACGAACATGATTTAATGATTTTGAGCTCTGTTTCAATCCTTAATGTTGTTTCTCCGTCCCTAACACTATATGGTTCATATGTTTGAAAAACTTTATAATCATCATAAAACTCATCTTAAAAGGCTTTCCAAATGTTTATCCAACTCCAATCATTATTTGAGCATCATTTAGCACGAAAAAGTTGAAATTTGCATAAAACACAATAATACCAACGTTCGATACAATATGAACCAAAAGTAAGCATTTTAATGAGATAATAAAATAAACAAAGATTAAATAACAAGAAAAAAGATGTATAATTTCTACTACTTGTTAGGACACTTAACTCGCCTGCTCACAGTAATTGGAAACTTTCAAGTGATTCTTTATATAAGAGAGACAAAAAATTTCAGACATTTTAAAAACTACGACATTGAAAGGCATTAAATCTGATAATTTGATAGAAGTTGCTAAAACCAGAAACCGTTGTCGTCATTGTGCCCGAGTGGAATCATCCAATATGACTCGAGGATTTCCTTTATCATGAAAGACCAAATGAGATTATAATCCAATCATAAATAAGATCACAGAAGCGTCCTTTTAAATTCAAAGACCATTATTATGACTTGAATATAGCCAATGCTCCAGTATCGACCATTCGTCAAATTTTGTAAAAATATTTTTTTTTCTTGTTTCATGAAAAATACAACACATACAAATATATTATTTATATAACGATTGATATTTTACGATAAATTTATAAAAAATTACCTTTTGATCGTCATTAAATACATATCAAACTTTGCATCGACACGCGTGCTGAGTCAACCCGTTGCGTTTTTCAGGACGGAGGAAATAATTTTTTTTCGAGTTTTTCTAGAAAAAAAAAACTAAAATCGACCCGAACTTAATCTACTTTTCACAAAATATATCTCGGTTTTTGGCTCTTATCAAATCATTCAAAAAATAATTGAAATTATAATAATATAAATATTTAGGTAATATAATATTCCATCCGTTTCAAAATTTTGAATGATATGTATTTCGAAGTTGAGTTTAGGACGATTAAAGATCATTTTTTTTAAATAATGATAGATAAGTTGGTAACTTTAATCATGCGTCAAATAATTTTCTGACATCACTGACGACATCTTGAAATACGTGCCGTTGTAAAAATTATGAGACCGAGAAATAAGGGATTTAGGTACAAAAAAACCAAAAATTAAAAGAAGAAGTTTAATATTATGTACGTGTGATACCATGATGCAGAAGAAGTTTAATTTAGAAGTATCATATTTGTTATTTTTAGTTCTATAAAAATTACAGCAATTTGATTTTTATACATATTTTGATTATCTTTGCTTTGTCATTTGACGACATAAAATTTAATTTTTTTTAACCCAAGTTATACCACATAACAATAAATACCATTAGTGTTTCATGTAAATTTTACAAAAAAAATAAAATTATTTGATCATCCCACGAGACGGATCAAAATTCACCTAAGCATGTATGCACAATTATTTTGTTGTAATTTTGATAGAACCGAAGGAATATTATATTAAGGGAAAATGATGACCGATGTAAAATCAAGTATCTTAGTTGATACTCGGCCTAAAAAAAGAAAGGTTTTCTAAAATATTATATGCATGTAATTTCATGATGCAAAAGAATTCATAGAATCTTTTCTATTTCAATATAAAATTAATCAGTATGGATGATTTTGAATCAACTCCTGCAATCCCTTTATATTCATATAATTTATAAGTTTTAAAAATAAAATTTGACTATTCCGTTAATCAAAAAATTTGGGAAAAAAAATCCTAAATTAGAAACCAAAACCGTAACTGAATTTAGGCTAATAATGAAAACGAAAACGAGTCAAATTTTTGGTTCTTCACTTTTTCGTTTATCATCCTCACCCTTGCACTCTCACCCCCTCGAGTAGCTTTGCATTCCTTTTCAGGTTAATCTCATTTCATATAAATCTGCATTTCATATTGAGTTTCATCTCATCTCACATCACAATATGAATTTCATTTCATCCAAAAAAGAAATGAAAGATCTACCACTAAGAGTAGTTTGGAGGGAGGACCAGGCTCCAGCACACACACGCGTACCGAGCCTTTTTGACTCTTTGACTCTTTGACTTTGATCATTCTCACACCCAACAAACAAGAAAAATACACGAAACACATCAACGAAGAGGAAAAGTCACACTTTCCTTCCCCTTTCCCCGTCACCATCTCATCTCCCATCTTTCTTTTCTTCTTCTTATAAAATCATCATATCCTCTGATCACACTTTGTATTCCCACTTCCATCTCCCACCATCTCACTCCCCAAGTCAATCGTCTCCTCGACGAAAACACCTGGGTTGTTGTTTGTCTTTGCTGCTTGCTATTGTTGTACTACGCCGTATGCTTATATTGACTCCTTCAACACCTCAAACCTATTTCTAATCAACTTCTTCTCTGAACTGAGTTCAGTTCGTTATTTTTGTTATTCACTCCACCATCCCAATTAATACAACCAGTGGTACAGTTGAGGAAAATAATTACACCTTTTCATCATGGTGATGGAAACAAAGTCCAGATATGGATGCAATAATCTACTGGAACTAGCTGCGACGGACGATGTGGATGGATTCAGGGCCGCGGTCGAGGAGAAGGGTGGTCGAGGAATAAACGATCTAGGACTATGGTACGTGAGGAGGATCGGTAACAAGAAGATGGGATACGAGGAGAGGACGCCGCTGATGATCGCGGCGATGTATGGGAGCACGAAGGTGGTTAGTTACATGATCGATTCTTGCAAGGCGGATCTGAACAGGGTTTCTGGGTCGGATATGGTTACTGCTCTCCACTGCGCCGTAGCTGGCGGCGCTGTGTCGAGTCCAAGGATCGTGGAGATGTTGATCGGGGCTGGTGCGGATACTGATCGTGTTGATGGGAATGGAAACAGGGCGGGGGATTTGATCCCGAGAGTGCCCAATTTGTTGGGCAAGAAGATCAAAATGTCTCTCGATGGCGATGTTGCCGTCGGAGATGTATTTGCCGTCGAAGGTACGTATGATTGTCAATGCATTAGCCGTTGCTATACGATCAAATCGGATTTTAATTAGAAACAGAAAATTTGAAGTGTTCTTTGTGGTTATGTTATGCTTGATAACCAATTCGGCTAGCTTGGAAACTTGTTAATTGAAGCAAGTGAATAGGTTGGTTCTCAGTATTTGAGTTGGAATTCTGTTTATAGGTATGGTGAAGAAGGAATACCTGGTGGGCACTTCGTTGCCGGACATAAACACCGGACTATACAGCACTGATGAGTTCAGGATGTACAGCTTCAAGATCAAGCCGTGCTCGAGAGCCTACACCCATGATTGGACCGAGTGTCCTTTTGCTCACCCGGGTGAGAATGCAAGGCGAAGGGATCCTAGGAAGTACCAGTACAGCTGCGTCCCGTGCCCTGAGTTCAAGAAAGGGGCGTGCAAGAATGGAGACAACTGCGAGTACGCTCATGGGGTTTTTGAGAGTTGGTTGCACCCGGCTCAGTACCGCACGAGGTTGTGCAAGGATGAGACCGGGTGTGCAAGAAAGGTCTGCTTCTTCGCTCACAAGAAGGAGGAGCTTAGGCCTGTGTATGCTGCCACAGGATCAGCGATTCCGTCCCCTACGTTTTCAACTGCGCTGAGTGGTTTGGATATGGGGGTTGGGGATCAGATTGGCCAGTACTCGACGCCACCCATGTCTCCTACATTGTCGCCTTCTTCTCCTAAATGGCAGAGCAGGGTGAGTAGTCCTGCTGCTCCTAGCCTGCAGCTTCCAGGAAGCCGGCTCAGGTCGAGACTCGATGCCAGGGACATGGATTTGGAGATCAAGTTATTGAGGTTAAAGCATGAGATCAACCAACAGCAACAGTTTCAGTTGATGGAGGAGATTTATGGTAGAACAAGGGATTTCAACCCGACATTAGGGGAAGCTGAAATGACCCAAATAGAAAGCCAATCTGGGTTTCAAATGCCTCCGACTTTCGGCAAGAACCAGAGTCTTGTGGGGGGAGGTTACTCGACGAGTCAACCTTCCTCTCTCTCACCCATTCGAAAGGTGTCGCCATACAGGCTAGACATGAGCTCGCCAATGTCGGCCGCAGCAGCAATGCTGAGTTCACGTTCTGCTGCATTTGCTAAGCGGAGCCAGAGCTTTATTGATCGTGGAGCTGTGGCTGCCCCTCTTGCTTTCAGTGGCAGTTTCAATGGCACCAATTTAGTTTCCACAGGTGTAACAGATTGGGGTTCCCCTGATGAGAGATTGGACTGGGGGATCAAAGGAGAAGAGCTCAATAAGCTAAGGAAGTCGGCGTCCTTCGGGTATCGAGGCCAAAATGATGTCAAAGCGCCATCAGCAAACGATGAGCCGGATGTTTCGTGGGTTAACTCATTGGTTGTAGATGCACCTTCAGGTATCGAGGGAGCACGGTTTGGACCACACTATGGATCTAACAATGCAGTTCAAGAGCTATGCTCAGCATGGAGGGATCATTTGTACATGGAGGAAGAACAGATGGTCGCATAGTCTCGGTGGTAACAGGTACCTTTATACTCCACGAAACTCTTAACAATCGGTTTGTTTTAGCACTGGGCATAGAAGTAGTTCGGATAAAGTTCAGCTCATATGTGACTGCAGTAATCACTAGTCATAGTTGCTGGTCGATGGAGTTGCTAATAATCCATAGCTGGTTCGTATTCTTTTTCCTGCAGAAAATTAGTTGAATTGTGGTATTCTTTCTTTCATAGAAAAGGGTCTCTCTCCTGAGAATCCAGTGTAGGAGACTCCCAGGGCACTTAGAAATGTCAAATGTATATTTATGTTTATTACTACTACTATCTTGTAGTAGTATTTCTTGTTCAATAATCTCTCTTTCAATGTGACCATTTTGCTCAACTTGGTCTTTGTTGAGCTGCATAAAGTCTTGTGTTTGGTTTGTATCAGCATCATAGAAACATGACTGTCTTCTTCTGTGTGATGCAATCTGCTTTCAAATGGTTGATCCTACTGTAGACACAAAAATAAATTATCCGGCCCAACAGTTCAATCCATAACATGTCAATGTGACCCATATTTTATATAAGCTCAAATCATTGAGGCGCATTACGTTTACCCAACGCAAAAATCAAGCAAATAAGACATTTTCTTCATCTATCCGTTCAACAGACTTTTGTTGCTCGTGTCCGACCGGATCAGAGCCACCACCGAAGTTGTTCCACATCCCATGCAATCCGGCAACAACTCCAACGTTCACTTCAAAGATATCAACCGAGCTCACCCATATCCCTTCTTTGCTTCTCCTCTGTTTCTGTCTATAAATACCAACACAAATCAGATGGAACAGGGCATAGAAGTCAGCCAATAACTCCTCTCCACACCAAAACACTGTAATCGTGAGACATTTTAAAGATATTAAACTCGTATCAAAATTTAAATAAAATTCTAACAATATAAATAGATCATAATCTCTCTTCTTCTAATGTCAATTGGCTTTATGTTATATCGGAGTGAGTCCCACATGTGTTTCACGTCATCCAATTATCAGTCCATGTTTCAAATCAAAAAAAAAAAAAAAAACTATTTCTATTATCAATTGATTTTAAAGATAAACGTCATGTTTACTTTGGAGAATAGGGGAATTCGTTCCTGTTTGATTTGGTGTTGGGGTATTCTCCTCGAAGAAGCTGTACTGCTCACTTGTTTGATCTTTGGTCGGTGGCTGTTTGTCATTTCCTGTCACGATTGAAGTGTGGTTTTTTTCTGTGGCTCGAGGCGTTCGGAGTTGCTCCCACATCTGTTTAATCCCCACCATGCCATCTTACAAGATCGATTTCTGATTTCTGTGATGAATTGGGCCTTGCTTGTTGCTCCCCGCGATCAGCAGAGGTAGGCGACGGTTCTTCGAGTTCGCCACCCCTCTGGTGAGTTAGGCCGATGACGAAATGGTTATCTGAGGCTTATCTGATCCATTCTGTTTGATCCCTTTCCGCGATGATTGTCTTCAGTTGCTAGGAAATTGAGGTGTCTAACCTCATGGAATCTGTTCTGTGAAAATGAACCTGACCTGCTTTGTTTCGGTTCGATCATGCTCTGATGGAATTCATATATTTGATTGATGAAGAACAAGAAATCTGTCTTGAATCTTATGCTTGATTAAATGAGAATGACATTTGGCCGATGATGAAACCATTGTTAGCGCTGAAATTCCTGCTTTGTATTGCTCTCATGTTTCGTGTGAAATTCCTGCTTAACGTTACATGTTAGGTTGAGTTACAGACAAAGACAGTAGCTGAACTGTTACTGGTTAATCTCATGTTATGATGATATTAGCTAGTTTAAATGAAGAAACAATGAGATCAGAGCTTACTTAGGTGGATTAGGTGGATTTTGCTCCTTAAATGCAAGCTGCTTTTTGTTTCTATGGATCATGCTAATACCACATCATGCTTCAAGCTGCTCTTGTTATGGTTGTTCCCGTCTTCATGAAACTGTCCATGTTTACCGCATAGTATGTGAAATATGTCACATAGTTAAATAAGTACACCATTAGATTCAGTTTAATATGTAGTTAAATAAGTACACCATTAGATTCAGTTTAATATGTGTAAATTCATGCTGAATAATGTTCTACTTGAAACCAATTACGTAGAACAAAATCATGACATGAGAGAATAATGCTACTTAGTATAATCTGTATACAATTTGCTTGAATCTTCCATATGCTTGTTATTCCATGTATTGGTTTGATATTGTCATGATGCTGCCAACATAAAAATTCATGTTTAGATGAACACAAAAATATAACAGGACCTATTCACGTTTAGGTGAAGGAAAAATCATATAATCCCCATGTTAGGTGGCCTTTAAAATGTAAGTGAACTTTTGGAGCCTCACCTACATACAAACCATAAAAAATGCAATAGCGGATAACTTAATTCCTAAGTTTTAAATAACCTTACCAGAAGATATAATTATACTCTTGAATTAAGTGATGACCTGAATTTGGGTTCCGCCAAATACGTAGACAACCGTCTAGCAGTTGGGTCACATATATATATATATATATATAAGTATGTTTTTTTATTGTCTAAGCTTATTGATCAGGAAATGATAAGTCATTCAAGGAAGTTGAGATTATTCAATATGGAACCTTCGAAAGTAGAGACCGTGTTGATGCGGGGGTGATAGTAGCGAGTGCGCCAAACAACCTTTCCATCACTTAAACCAGCTCCTGGGTTCAGATTTGACAAGCAGATACCATCCTTATCCAAGTGATGCTTCAGCGGCATCGACCCTTCCTAATTAGGTCACAACTAGGTGGAGATTCTATTCTATTATGTGGCCGAGACCCGTTCTCGCCTGTTCCCACAGATCTGACGACTCCACTGGGGACGAGACAAATAGAGAGTTAAAGCTTGAAGACTAGAAGGTTCCTAGAATAATCTTAGCTTCCGGGAGGTACGCATTCGCCCTCCCCTTTCAATTTCTGAAGTTTCTTTGCTGGTGACGTGCTGTCGTTATGCTGCTGAATATTTTTATAATTCACTTGCAGTTTAAACATGCATAATTGCATACCCTTATACCGCCAACCCCCGAGGGTACCCCCACTGTCATGCGATTGATCATAGATTGGGTCCATGGTAATGTGTATCACTCAAGCCATGATGCCGTATAACCTGTAAAAAAGGGAGGCGGGTATATCGATTTGGTAACCTTATCCTAAGCCCAGCCTTGCATACAATAAACCTATGCATAAATTCCGCTTCTGAGTGTGAATATGCATGCATGCTACGTCTGAATGCTATGATATGTCTGAGTGCTCCGTCATACCTGAATGATATGCTCCTAAATACTATAATCCTACAACATTAACTAAACAAGCAGGTTGTCTGAGATGGGCAATTCCATCATTATGAAATTATTCATTCTGGAATAATTTTGTGTCAAAATGTCTACATTTCACCTAATGCTGATTAGATTGGGGGCATTACCAATGAAAACTCCATCTGATTGAGTTTTTATTCTCAAATATTAAACATAAAATTCATCACTCACAAAAAGTTTTACAGGACTTTTCCGAAAAGTTTTCCAGAACTTTTTTCTCGATAAAGTTTTCCAGAACTTTTCTTCGAAATTTTTTTCGAGAATTTTAACGTGATATGATTTCAATCATTTCATTACTTTTTCGCAGAAAGCGTAATGCTTTTTTCAGAAAGTTTCTCGCAGAACTTTTCCATAGAGTTGCATCTCAAAATGAGCTATAACTATTTCGTGGCTGTTTGCCATTTCCTGTCAGGATTCAAGTGAGGTTTTTGTTCGATGGCGGTCGAAGCAGCTCGAGGCATTCGGAGTTGCTCCCACAGCTGTTTAATCCTCACAGTGTATCTAACAAGGTCGATTTCTGATTTCTGTGATGAATTAGGCCTTACTTGATGCTCCCCGCGTTCAGCAGAGGTAGGCGGCAGCTCTTCGAGTTCGCCACCCCTCTGGTGAGTTAGGCCGATGACGAAATGGTTATCTGAGGCCTATCTGATCCATTCTGTTTGATCCCTTTCTGCGATGATTGTCTTCAATGGCTAGGAAATTGAGGTGTCTGACCTCATGGAATCTGTTCTGTGAAAATGAACCTGACCTGCTTTGTTTTGGGTCGATCATGCTCTGATGGAATTCATATATTAGATTGATAAAGAACAAGAAATCTGTCTTGAATCTTATGCTGGATTGAATGAGACTGACATTAGGCCGATGATGAAACTATTTTTGTTTTTGTGAAAAGATTAATGTATTAATTCATTAGGAGAAAAAAATTTACAAAAAAAAAAAAAAAAAAAAAAAAAAAAAAAAAAACACCTAGTAGAGTGATTCTCTTGTGATAGTGCTATAAGTATGACATTAAACTGAAAAGAGACCATCCGGCTTGAGCTCTCAGCTCACGTGAAGTCATGCTTCGATATGAGAAACAAGAGAACAAGTTATCATGCCCAGTCGATTAGGCCTACAGTGAACAGAACAACAGAATATGAAGACACAACTATCACATATCCAATACAAACAAGCAATAAGCTAGGCTAACAAATACGAAGTTTAGCCAATGCAAGAGCCCATATACTGATCAAGCTTGGAGCCCTTCTAGCACCATTAAAAACCAGATCATTTCGAGCAGACCACAAACTATACAGCACACCAACCACAGCTGCCTTTTGAACTCGAGCAGAAAGAGACTTGGCCATTGCAAATTTAACCAACCACAGCAGCATCTCATTCCAGCTTTTAAACTTACCCTTAATCTTTGTCATGTCCCTCAAACTATGCCATACATCCTGTGCATACTCACATTCCAGCATCACATGATCTCTTGTCTCCTTCCTCTTCCTGAAAAAAGGGCAGTTATCATCATCAATAAGCCCCCATCTAGATAGTCTCTTCTTTGTCTTCAATCTGTCATGTATAGCCAACCAAAGGATGAAGCTGTGTCTGGGTTGTATATCCTTATTCTAGATCAAACGATATCATTGCACCTTAGACAAAGCTGGGACAAGAAGCTGATATAATGCCCATCATCATAGTCCACCAGCTTATCTCATAGGATATTCCTCACCTTCAATAACCTTCTCCATATCCATGAGCTACTCGTGGAAGGCTGTATCTGCCATATATTACTTTCAAGAATATAATAAGCATGGATCCATTTTACCCAAAGGTAATCCTTCTTCTTGGCAAGATTCCAGATGTGCTTCCCCAAAATATCAATATTCCAGGTAGCAAGTCGTCTCACTCCCAGTCCTTCATTACATTTAGGTAAACAGACCTGATGGCTTCTTTGTGCCATCTCGAGCAGTCCACAAAAAGGATCTACTGGTTGCTTCGATGTTATCCACCACCCTTGTGGAATAATGAAGACTTGAGCTCAATAAAGTGTGATGCTTTGAAGTGTATCTATAATCAGCTGCCTTCGTCCTGCATAACTCGACTCCTTTGAGCTCCAGCATATAATCCTTGTCAGAATCTTTGTCAGTAGGGGTTGAAACTGGTCCATTGTAGTCCTCCAGTCAGATAAAGGATCCCCAGATATCTTATTTGCAAGACATCTGAGGACATCCCGGCTCAGCAGCAATAATAGATGCCACATCAGATGAGACTCCAGCGATATAAATGTGACCCTTCAATGGGTTATCTCAAAGGCCACTCACATTTCAAACTTTCCCAGGTAGCTTCTAATCAACTGCACAGATGCACAAGAAGGAGAAAATCATTAGATCGTCAGTCAAGCATAAACGAGTGGTCCCAAGCTTTTTGCATTTAAGATGGCAGCTATGGCCCTTCTCCCTTGCTATGATCTTCAGGCTACGACTCAAATATTCCATGTCGATGACAAAAAGGGAAGGGGGCATGGGGTCTCCTTGCCTAATGCCCCTCTGTCCTTTAAAATATCCATACAAGGATTCATTAATACAAAGAGAAAAGGAAGGGGAACTGACACACATCATAATCCCTCTCTTAAACCTGTCAGAAAAAACAAGAGCTGAAAGCATACGATCAATGAAAGACCATTCAAGGCTGTCATAAGGTTTTTGAATGTCAATCTTGATCATACACCTAGGGCTTATATTCTTCCTAGAATATCCCTTAACAAGTTTATGACATAATAGGACATTCTCAATAATACTCATATTTGCTATAAAGGCAGACTGAGCATCGTCAATGATACCCACCATTACCATCTTAAGCCTATTTGTTAACACCTTTGTGAGGGTTTTATAAATCACATTACAACAGGAAATAGTCCGATAATCAGCAGGTTTAGATGCATTCATCTTTTTGGCAATGAAGTGGAGGACTGTGGAATTAATAGCCTCGAGTATCTTACCCCTTTCACAGCACTCCTGTATAGCTTCTATCAGTTCATGCCCTATGATGTGCCAAACTGTTCTGAAGGAGTTATATCCATATGGACCTGGAGTTTTCTAAACTGGAATGGATCATGCTGCTTGCTTGATTTCAGCTGCACTCAGTGGTTGTTCCAGTTTCTGCACACTCTCTACTGATAAGCAAGCTCCTTGCTGAATCACCTCAGGAACCAAATCACAAGTTCCTATACTGGTACCCTGAAGTCCCTGAAAGAAATTCTACATTTCATCAGCTATCCCCTAATCACTAATGATTCTATTTCCATCAGAAGCTTCGATGCTTGAGAATGTTGATCTAGATTTCCTAGCTAAGCAAACAGCATGGAAAAATTTTGTATTCGTATCAGCTTCCTTAATCCAAGTCACCGTGCTCTTCTGCCTCAAATGCATGTCCTCTTGCATCAATAGACCCTGCAATTGTTCTCTCAAGGATTGTTCTGATTTTATAATCTCTTGAGGCATAGTATCCTACATTACGCATTTTATCACCTCCAGCTTAACAGTCATTTTCATCATAAATTTCATCGCAAACAGTGTTTAACGACAGAATTGCGATTGAAAGTGACTATCACAAAAGACCTAATCGCAAATTGATTTAGTGACGGACGATTCAAAATCTGTTGCTAATTTGCGACGGATCTGTCGCAAATTAGAGACTGCTGGTAAGTTTGTCGCAGATTATGTTTCCATAGAATTTGCGACAGAATTTGCTTTTCTTCGCAAACTCTTATTCCTGAAATGGATTTGTTTGCGACGAAATCCGTTGCAAAACTGGTTTTCGGGGGAGGGAAAAAAACTGAATTCGAATCTCGCCTGCTGTACACAAACAACATCAAACACCAACCATACACGCAGAATATATTTTTGGGGTGTCAAACCAACATTAAAAACCAACCATACACGCAAATTATATATCATAATTCAATTAAAGAAGTTATATATAGTATTGTCCAAATAACTAAAACATCCAACAAAAAGTTATAAACATCCAAATTTAGAAGACACGAGTTTGCTCGGGCGCGCCAGGAGGAGACGGTGGATCACGAGGCTGATGAGGAGGCTTATGAGGAGGCTGATCAAGGTGGTTGCCACTGCACTGATATTGCTGTCAACACCGCATTGCTAAGGAGAACCAATTAAGTCAACTCGTCAATGCGTGCTGTCAACACCGTATTTCTCTCCTTCAACTCAACTATGGGGGTGAATCATCGGTCTTTTACCTATATTTATTTTTAAAGAATATTGTTCAATATTTCAGAGAGATGAACGAAAATCAAAGAAAGAAAATAAAACATATGAAATTTACCTGCAGCCCTCTATGAAGCATCAGAATCGTCCCTACCCTTCCCAGTGATGCTAAACGAGTGCTGAAGCCGAAAAGGTGAAAAACATAGTGGGTATGAAGAACTAGCCAAGATTCGAGCCGATAATTCCTGCAAAGCGGAAAAGAAACCCCACATGTTCAATTAAAATCAACAAGAAGAAACAACAGCAAGAAGATCATAATACAGAAATAAACCAAGTATGGTTCGTTTTTTCAAGATTTCTTCACCTAGAACACCAAGAACCACAAGACACATCTGCGTACGATGAGCGACACCTGAAACCAAAAACCAGAACCAAGATCAACATCAGATGTTATTTTGGTTCGATGAGTAACAATAGAATCAATGATAGTCTGCAAATGCGCAATGTATATACCTTAACAACATGAAATCTCACATGAATTTCACATAGTTCTTTAGAAACATTAAAGAAGAATTCTGACCTTTATAGGAAGGTTATTTGGCCGAAATTAAAACATGCTTGTGGTAATACATATCTGACAATTGTTAGGTTATTCGTGTGAATGTTAAATCGGTCTCAAAGAAAGACTTGACGTTTGACATGATTTTATTATCAATATTTTATTATTACACCAAGAGTACCAATTACAAGTTGATTTTCTATCCAAAAACTAAAATCAATATTGTGCTAGGTATCTTGTGATGGGGTTTTGTTATTATTTGAATATGTAAATTAAAGTTATATTTAAGTAACAATTATGAGATTATTGTTTATATTATCTTTTGTTCTTTTTCAGTCAATATTACTGTTGTTATAATATCTGCAAACATTAACCATATCCCTGTGCTTAATGGCACAAACTTTAAGGAATGGAAAGAGAACGTAATAATAGTTCTCCTTTGCATGGATCTAGGCATTGCACTTCGGATTGAGCGACCTATTGCTCTTAAGGATACATCCTTGCCGAACTTGAGAAACGTTTTGTAAAAAACGAAAACGGTGAAACTAGTACTTTTTTGAGTAATCTTGTTTCCATGAGATATAAAGACAAAGGGAACATAAGTGTATTTTGAAAATGTCTCATACTGCTTCAAAACTAAAGACACTCAAACTGGTATTATCTGAGAAATTGCTTGTGTATTTAGTTTCTATTTCTCTTCCTCCACAATTCAATCAATTTAAAGTCACTTACAAATGTATAAAGGAGAAATGGACTCTAATGAGCTCATTTTACATTGTATACAAGAGGAAGAGAAGCAAGATAAGACAGAAAGTACTCATTTGGCATCGACCTCTAAGGAAAACAAGAAGAAGCAAAATAAGGAAAATAAAGTTGAAATTACGGAATCTGGTTGCTTCTTTTACAAGGGGACTATTCACAAGAAGAGAGGCTACACCAAATACCACGCTTGGCGTGCAAAAAAGGATATGTCTCTTGCTCTTGTTTGTTATGAGGTTAATTTAATTTCGATACCCAAAGACACTTGGTGGGTAGATTCTGGCGCTACTACTCATATAAGTGTGTCTATGCGGGGTTGTCTGAGCTATCATAAACCGAGTGTTGGTGAAGATACATCTATATGGGTGATGGGAAGTAGGTTAAAGTTGAGACTATTGTAACGTTTAGGTTATTGTGAAAGATTGGATTTTATTTGAATTTGAAAGCGACATTTGTTGTATCGTCATTTAGACGGAATTTAATTTCAATTTCTGCATTTGATAAATTCGGTTATTGTTGTTCATTTGGAAATAATAAATTTAGTCTTTTTTCAAGGTTCGAATTTTATTGGTTCCGGTCTTTTATCTGGATATGATAACATATATTTGCTTGATAGAATTACCTCACATAATGAAACCTTGAAAGTAATTTCCTATGATACTAAAAGAAAATTAACCAATGAGATTTTTTATCACTCTAGCATAAGCGTTTGGATCATATATTCAAACAAAGAATTCAGAAACTCGTGTCAGATGGAATTTTTGATTCTCTTGATTCCTTATATTCAGATATGTGCATTGAGTGTATCAAGGATAAACAAATAAGCAAGACTAGATTAGTTGCTGAGAGAGTTTCAGATGTCTTAGAATTAATACATACGGATATTTGTGAGCCATTTTCTACATCCTGTAAAAATTGTCAAAAATACTTTATCACATTTATAGACGATTACTCTAGTTATGGGTATCTATATCTCATCCATGAGAAGTCCCAGTCAATAGACCTGTTCAAATCATATAAGGCCGAAGTTGAAAATCAATTAGGCAAAAAGGATTAAAACCATTAGATCTGACCGTGATGGTGAATACTATTGTAGATATGATGGTTCAGGTGAATAATGTCTGGGGCCATTTGCGAAATTCCTAGAGGAGTGTGGGATCGTTCATCAATACACTATGTCAGGTAGTCCTAGTATGAATGGTGTAGCTGAAAGATGAAATCGAACATTAAAGGACATAGTGAGGAGCATGATTTATCATACTACCTTAGAGACTCACTTGGATATTTCGGATTGTCCAGTTAAGACAAGGCTTTATAGGCCAAATAAAAAGAAAATGGACTCTAAAACAATTTGTATCTATTTTGTTGGGTACTCTGAAAGGTCTAGGGGGCATAAGTTTTATGATCCCACTTCAAGAACTATTTTTAAGTTGGATAATGCCCGGGTTTTTGAGGATGTTGAGTTTGGGAGTTGGAAAATAAAGTTAGAGATTTTATCTTTGAGGAAAAACATGTGTCTCGTCCCTCAGTTGTTGTTGATTATGATCAGGGTGTTATCATTCCTGACAAGGATCACGAAACAACTCCAGTTTAAGACAATCTTGATAATCTCCCTAATCAAATTTCTGATATTATTAATGAAGATCAAACTCAACAACCTCAAGAACATGAAGTGTCATTAAGAAGATCCACTAGAGAAAGAAGAAGTGCAATTTCGGATGATTATATTGTATTTCTCTAAGAACAAGAAATAGACTTTGACTTTGTGGAAGATGATCCAATCAACTTCCGTTAGGCCATGGAATGTTCTAAATCTCAAAAGTGAATTGATGCCATGAACGATGAGATTAAGTCCATTAGTGACAATGACGTTAGGGAGCTTATCCCATTGCCCGAAGATGTCAAACCGATTGGTTGCAAATGGATATCTAAAACCAAGAGGGATTCAGACGGAAATATCATAAGATTTAAAGCTCGTCTTGTCGCTAAGGGCTACACTCAAAAGATAGGCATTGACTTTAAATAGATTTTCTCTCCGGTTTCATCGAAAGACTCTCAGGATAATAATGGCACTAGTGACACATTTTGATTTTGAACTTTATCAGATGGATGTTAAAACAACGTTTCTTAATAGTGACATTGAAGAAACAATTTATATGTAGCAATCAGAAAATTTTGTTTCGGGAGATCCAAAGAAAATGGTTTGCAAATTAAAGAAATCCATCTATGGGCTCAAGCAAGCTTGCCGTTAGTGGTATCACAAGTTTCATAATGTCATTACATCTTTTGGTTTGAACCAAATATAGCTAATGACTGTATATATAATAAGTTCAGTGAGAGTAAGCATATTTTTCTGGTTTTATATGTCGATGACATACTGCTTGTCAGCAATGATATAGGCTTATTGCACAAAAGTAAGAGATTTCTTTCAAAGAAATTTGAAATGAAAGAATATTAAAAATTTAGATACAACGAGACTGCCTCAAAGGTGTTCTGGGACTCTCACAAAAAGGCTATATCAATAAGGTTCTTGAGAGTTATGACATGCATGATTATAAACCAAGTGATACCCCTATTGCTAAGAGAGACAAATTTAGTCTCAATTAGTGCCCAAAGAATGGTTTTGAAACCAAGAAAATAGAGAAGACACCTTTTGCTTCGGCTATGGGGAATCTAATGTATGCGCAAGTTTGCACACGATCTGATCTAGCATACATAATTAGGATAGTGGATAGATATCTCAGCAATCCGGAAATAGACCATTGAAAAGCAGTCAAAAGGATCATACGATACTTACAAAGAGCAAAAGATTATATGCTCACATATCGGAGGTCATATCAGCTTGAGATCAATGGGCATACCGACTTTGATTTTGTTAGGTGTGAAAATAGTTTGAAATCTACATCAGGCTATATGTACATACTTGCTGGAGGAGCTATCTCTTGGAGAAGCATCAAACAATCTCTTACATCTAATTCCATCATGGAAGTAGAATTTATAGCATATTACGAGGCATCCAAGGAAGGATTATGGTCTGCGTATAGTGGATAGCATTAAAAGGCCACTCAGGCTATTGTGTGACAATAGGCCAATAGTCCTTTATGCTAAAAACAACAGCAGTTTGACCAAGACAAAGCATATAGACGTCAAATTTCGAGCAGTGAAAGAAAGAGTACAAAAAGGACAATTGTCTATAGAGCACATCAATACTAACTCAATGGTTGCGGATTCGCTGATTAAGGGATTGCCACCTAAAGTGTTTCATGAGCATGTTGTTCATATGGGTGTCAAATCAGTTGAGGATTATGGGTTTTAGTGAGAGTTTGTTTTGTAGTGTTTCTATGGTGTCAAACACATATTTAGTTGATTATGTTTTTAAGATTGTATTTGCAGATTTATAGTTTTAAAGTTATATATACTCTTACAGTTTTGAGATTGATCTCGATAAAGTTTAAGCTGGACCAGTTACAAATAGACATTTTGTTTCGGATCACACTTTATGTTATTTTTATACTACACACCTATAATTGATCCATGTCGTTGATTATATTGATATACGTGATCATTGTTGAGTCTAGTTATGTCAATGTAACATAGATCTCTTTGGTCCTATGTTGATATGATTAATGGACCGTATTGGTTAATGACAGTTACAAGTTGATGGCATTATTGAGCTCTTAAGGTTATATTGTGACATATAATACTAAGGCTTGTGCATGTACATAAGTATGTCATCCAAGTAGGAGATTGTGGGATTAGTGGACTCATACTACATGTAGATGGACAATTTAACTATACGGATTAATTATATGTTATGTGTATCTTGCTATTTGGCCCAAATATTGGTGGTTCTACGAATATTAATATTAAGTGGGCTAATATGTCGTCTTATAAAATATAGGGTCCAATTGTGTAGAGACCCACGGACTTATTCTTAATTAATGATGGGCTGATTAGGGATAAGAACAACTATATATATGAGGGTTATGATCCCCGGTTGTACATACATTACATCTTTCTGGCCTCTCATCGTTATAGAGAGAAACCCTAGCGTGTGTATCAACTGGAAGATACCCTAACCCAAGGTGATCTTCAACCCGGATAAAGGACTTGCTCTTATGGATTCAGGTATGCTGCCGTTTATGACCTAGTCTAAATAATTCGATATGAAGGTTAAAGTTTTGATAGGATTTATTCCAACATTATAAATCAATTGATCCATGAAATTGGTGGACAAATTTCTTGTACAAAATCCAAGAACGGGAGATTTCAAACGATGGATGATTTGAAGTATCACTTAATTACTAGGGGATTCAGGAAGAATTATTATATTTAGGTGTATTAGGGTGACAATCCAAGTGGTGGGCAGTCTTCAAAACAAAATCAATATGAACAATTGATGCATCGAAAGCCATGAAAGATGCATATCAAGAAGAATTGACTATGAATCCATCAGTTCTTGAAGCTTTGGGTCAAGAAGACTATGAGAATGATGATAATGAGATGATAAGGTGAAGAGGAAGTGGAAGCAGAAGACGAGATCAAAACAGAAGAGGAGGATGAAGAAGCAGAAGAGGAGGCTACAGAAGAAGAGGACGAAGAAGAAGATGGGGAGGATGATGAGAATGATGATGATGGGGAGGATGACGGATAATAGGAATAATGGTTTTTGTGTTGCAAAAAATTATGTTTCAAAATATAAAAATCACATCCAAGTTTGTCACTTCCAATAATAATTTCATTTGGAATCATTTTGTGCTTAATTTTTATGTATTATTTCAGATGTCGTCTTCTTCTTGATCTAGAGGAAGACGTAGAGCCTCTCGTGGAGCGTCAGCCTCCCGTGAAGGGAGGAGCCATGATCGAGTTTTTGATTCTGGCAATGAGATCACTTCACGGGCAGCATATTCTGATCCGAGCCAATTCGACATCATGGCGCTGACCCCAGGATTTGAGGATCAGTTTTGAGAGCTAGTTGAGGTTTCTCATCCATCTCCACGCATATCTATCGTCGAAGCATCATTTAGAGGAGGCGGTAGACGTTCTCGTGGATCTCACGAGACAGATCCTGATCCAACCAGTCCTCTACATCCTGACAACCATTGGTAAAAAACAATTTCTTCATTTCGAATAAATGATTTTCTTTCATGTTTCCTTTCTTCCTATGTTTTCTAATATCAATATCGTACATCTAAATGTATGTCTGTAGGTTTCACCATGGTGATATAACCAGTGGGGCTGTTGCTTTATTCTAGGCGTTCTACGAGCAGTCTTGGATGAACTTTGGAGAGGTCCCCTCCGTTGTTCGGGATCGTATATTCGGATTTTTCCTGGTATGTGTTTAAGTTTAATTGTTCATTTGTTTATGTTCATATTTTTAGTCCTTCTGGTATATATAGTTTATAAGCTATTTTTTATTAATTTTCAGACTTTGTTTACTTGGAATTTCTCCTCGGATTCCCAAGTACGTGCAGCTTGGGAGGCCAAGTTGGAAGCGCATATGCGAGACTCGGTGTACAAGGCGTGACTCGTTCTTCAGGGCTACGACGACATTAAGTCATGTCCAATCCCTTGGATCAATCTCGATGTGGGTCTCCGCCTCATTGAGCGATACGGCATGTCTCCTCACATCTTGGAGAGATCGAGAATTAATTCAAGGAATCGATCTCAGGGACATGCTATACACACCCAAGGTTGTGTGTCCATGGTAAGTATTTACATTTAATTTAAATGATTTTATATCGTCTGTTTCATACTCTGTTGTCATATTAATTATTTGTAATATTTTTCAGAAGATTGGTTTGAAGAGGAAGGCGACAAAATTTGAGATATTCTTGGAGACCCATAAAAAGCCAGGTACTCCGAGTATTGCGGTACATTTAATATTATTTTTTAGCTAACTCGTTATTATGAAATTTAGAGGATTCATTTTTGGAGCGATTCGCTCAACATCAGGAGTCGCAAGCCGACTCGTCCTTGGATCCGGAGGTCTCCCAACAATAGCTTGCAACGGCCGCTTTCAGACATACATTGAGGTCACAAAACCGTAGAAGAAAAGGGTCTCTGGGATTGATCGGCTGTCAACCATTTCTAGCCGAAGAGCCAACTGTTTGTTATCTCCAGATCATAGCCACAGTTTGCTCGTGGCTCTGGAGGAGCATCAGTTGCTGTAGCAACAGGTTCTCACCCAACAACAGGAGATGGAGCTGATGCAGGCCCAGATTGCCTTCTTGATGAGGAAGATGGGCGCGAACCCTGAGTCCACTTGTCAGGCAGAGGCTGGCGTTGCTATGCCGAGATTCTGTCTGAATCGAGAAGATGATTCCTGCCCTCCGGAGCAGCGACATCCTGGATTAGCCCGGTCATTGACATTTTGTTGTACCACATATGCATTTACGTTATATTTGTATTGTACATGATTTTGATTTGTATTTTGTACGAATTTGATTCAAAATTGTATTCGTTAAACAAATATCTGTATTTTAATGAGTTTTTTTTTTTGGTTGAATTGGATCCGAACCGGTATCATAATCAAGCTCTCCTTCTTAAGCTCAAAATCTAGAGACCATTCCCACATTACCAAAGGTCTGAGGACCAAAAAACCACTTCCTACCAAGGATCTCATCCCTATCACTCTTTTATATAAACCTAAACAAAAAATATCCATCATGATGTAGTCTTAATCGAGCCACTTTCTTATCACTACAGTTCTTATCAACATATCTCTTCATAGCCGCATATGGAATTGGTCCCCTCATCTTTATCAACATATCTCCTCATCTTTATCAGACTTCTTCTTCTCAAGGATCGTGTTCACCACCAGAGTTCTTAATCCTAGGGTTCCATCAACCCCATCACAAGCCGCAAATCCTTTCTCCGAGGTCTTCTATATCGCAGCCATTGACTTCTTCAACCCATCATCCTTAATCCGTTTCACAGATTTCCGATATTCCTTTCCACCTGCAGGCATATCCACTTTCTGGCCATTGATTTTCTGCGGTCTACCCTGAGGCATCACAACCAATAGACACAACACACAATCAAACCACCAAGAAACCCTAGGAGAAGATCGTTGAGATTCAGGCAATCAAATCGTAATGGGAGCAGCACACATCCTCTCGCATACTCATCCTTAATATATTTTAATTGTTCGATGATGAAACTATTGCTAGCGTTGAAATTCCTTCTTTGTATTGCTTTCATGCTTCATGTGAAATTCCTGCTTAACGTGACATGCTAGGTCAAGTTAATGACAAAGGCACTAGCTGAACTGTTACTGGTTAATCTCATGTTATGATGATATTAGCTAGTTTAAATGAAGAAAAAACGAGATCAGAGCTTACCTAGGTGAATTAGGCTATTGTCATGCTTAAAAATTACAGCTTCTTTTGTTTCTATGGATTATGCTAATACCATATCATACTTCAAGCTGCTCTTGTTATGGTGTTTCCCATTTTCATGAAACTGTCCATGTTTACGGCATAGTATGTGAAATCTATCACATAGTTAAATATGTAGACCATTAGATTCAGTTTAATGTGTGTAAATTCAGGCTAAATTATGTTCTGCTTGAAACTAGTTATGTAGAATAAAATCATAACATGAAATCTGTCATATGGTTAAGTATGAACACCATTAGATTCGGTTAATGTGTGTAAGTTCATGCTGAATTATGTTCTCCTTGAAACCAGTTACGAAGAATAAAATCATGACAAGAGAGAATAGTGCTACTTAGTATAATCTGTATACAATTTGCTTGAATGGTCCATATGTTTGTTATTCCATGTGTTGGTTTGATATGGCCATGATGCTGCCAACATAAAATTTCATGTTTAGATGAACATAAAAAAAATAAAATAGCTAGAGGCAAACTATGAAAAAAAATGCCCATTTGGAAAATCTATTACATTTTGCTTCCCTAGCATGAATATGTTATATGTTTTTCCTGAAGATTCAGTATGATGAGTGAGAAAGTAATCATATTTTTCTAAGTTAATTACTTTATTTTAGATAAATTTTGTGTTGTTACTTTGTGTCTTGTGTTTAGTGTAGTTCTTGGAACATTAATACTGCTGTTTGTTCTTTTTATCGCATATTTGATCGAGAGAAGATGTTTTTGAAGAGTTTTGAAAAACGATCAAGGTTGAAAGATCCCTTTATGAAGTGTTACGGCAAGTTATGAAGACATGGAGGCTAACCGATACAATTACTATTCATTTTTGAGCTTTAACAACGTTTTGGAGATGTAATGAGTAATAGAAAAAGATAGGATGAATTTTGAAGTAAGACGGGATGAATTAAAGGTGTCCTGTGATCGTCACGGGCATGACGGATGCCCTGGTGGAAAGCCGTGCAGATCATAATCGTCACGGGTGTGACGCAAAAATCCTGACAATATATTTTGCCAAAATATAGATTTTTCATCACGTATTTTTCTGTTATTTGTTTTCCTATAAATTGGGACGTTATATCCACGATATGTACATAACTTTATCAGTTTTTTGATAGATTTTAGGCCTCAAAAACCTAAGGTTTCTCATTCTCAATCAAGTATAGACCTTTATCTCTCGTTTGATGATGTGTCCATTAATTGTTATTTCAATCATGTTTGTGTTGTTCTATTCAATCATGAGTAAGTAGATCTTTGATAGGAGACTTAATAATGAAGTTCTACTAAAGGGATTACGAGATTATGGACTTAACATGATTAAAATCAGATTTATTCATGCTATGATTGTTGTAAAAGGTTTGAACTTTATCTAATTAATAACTAATAATACTTGGAGTGATCACCTGATTTATATTAGAATGTTAATTATGCTAATGATACATTCTCATTTGGTCATACGATTAGCGTCTAATCAACCTTTGATACATTTTTATTGGGTCATGAATTGATTAGAACCATTTGCATGCTAATTGATAAAAAAAAAAAAGTCTTTTTCTATTGATTCATGTTTGATTATTCCTTATTTGATATAACCTTATTTAGTTCGACACAGACATTCTCTTTTGAAATGTTGGATCATTTTGATTAGGTTGACTATAGATTCTCATTTGATAGTCAATAATTTAGAGAACATAATATAAGAGACCCTTATTTTACAATCAAACCAATCATAAAACAAATCAACTTATTAATCATATCAATTGCTATCAATGATTAATCTCTTATGCTAGAATGGATTTATGATGTTTCCCACACTTTAATCCAATAGTTTACAACCACACTAGAAATAAAAAGCTTAGTAATCTACTTGATTTCTTAGTTCTTAATGTTTAATCTTAGCTTCTTTATATTGACACCCCCCAAAAACAACTTACTTCACAATTCTTGGTAAGATTAGATTAATAATTAGTTTAAATCATTTGAATAATCGTCTCTGTGGGATCGACTCTTACTTCCACTACTACATTAATTTAATTAATTAATAATGAAAGTGATAAATTAAATACTAATTTTATATGTCGGACGATAGTTGTATCACAATACAAAAAATGTTACATTTTGTACAAAAAAAAAAATAAAAAAATCAAAGGGGGAGCAAAATGTAAGAAAAAGAATTTGGATACCAAAATGTAAAATCCCCTTAAAATATAACAGGGGTATTCACGGTTAGGTGAATGAAAAATAATATAATCCAAATGTTAGGTGGCGCTTAAAATGTAAGTGAACTTTTAGAGCCTCACTCTTGATCTCGACTTCTCCATGATGATAAACTTTTATGACCAAAAACGATCCATCCCATTTGGATCAAAGCTTGCCTGCCATCAACTTTAATCAAGAATTACACAGAAAAACCTTATCATCAATGTTGAATTGTTTCCCACTCAACATTTTGTCTAATAGCGTTTCGTCTTATCTTTATAGATCACAGAATTCTCAAATGCGTCATTTCTTAGCTCTTAGTGTTCTTGCAACTACAACTTTCTATTATGCATAGCATTTGCATAATCATAGTTGAATTGCTTAATGGTCCAAAATGCTTTATGTTCCAGTTCTGCTGGAAGATGGCAAGTTTTCCTGTACACCATTCGATATGGTGACATTCCAATGGGACTTTTGAATGCAATTCTATATGCCCACAATGCATCTCCAAGATGAATACTCCAATCTTTTCGATTAGGGTTTACAACCTTTTCCATAATTGATTTGATTTCTCTGTTTGAAATCTTGGTTTGTCCACTTGTTTATGGATGGTATGCAGTTGCTATCTTTGTGGTTTATAATATATTTACTTAATACTGCAGCCACAACCTTATTGTAAAAATACGTACCCCTGTCACTTATTATGGCATGCAGTATGCCAAAGAGGCTTAAATTTTGAGTGCGTAGAAAATCAATGACGACATTGGCATCATCTTTTCTTCTTGCTGTAACTTCTTCCCATTTGGGCACATAGTCCACCGCTATCAGAATGTATATGTTGCCATTGGGTGGTGGGAATGGTCCCAAAAATTCAATGCCAAACAAAAATTGAATATTGTGGCATTTGATCTTTGCTGTTATTCCACCCATTCGTTCGCATTATGGGCCTTTACAAACTTGTAGGAATCATTCTTCAAGTTTGGCCAAAAGAATCCATATTCTAGGACTTTATGAGCAATTCGTCTTGAGTCGAAATGTCCTCCACTCTCATAAGTGTGGCGAAACTTCATAATTGATTTATGTTCATACTTCGGAACATATCTTCGTATCACATCATCGTATCCAAACTTAAAAAGGTAATGATCTTGGAAGATCATTTGTGACAAGGTAATTCACCAAAGCAGCATACCACGGAATTTCTCCATGCATCTTCATTAAATGTTCATAAGGAAACAAGTCTGATAACGAACACTCTCTACTTCTCTTTGAATCTGGCTGAGATGATCAGACAGTAAATTTTCAGGTCCCTTTTTGTCCTTCACTTCGATTTGGACTTCTTATAATAAGAGAATCCATCTTAGAGACGAGGTGTCATCTCCTTCTTACGAAGTAGGTACTTTATTACAGCGTGATCCTTACATACTATGACTTTTGTCCCTAATAGCTATGACTTGAATTTGTCCAATGCAAACACTATCGTATATAATTTTTTTCTGTCATAATGTAGTTGCATTGTGCCTTATCCAGCATGCGAGAGGAATAATATATAACATGTGGAACACGTCCTACTCGTTGCCCTAATATCGCACCGACTGTAACATTACTTGTATCGCACATCAATTCGAATGAAAGATTCCAGTTTGGCGGTTGTAGTAATGGGGCCAAAATTAGCTTCTCCTAACAAACTTCCAATTCTTTGCAACACTGTTCATCAAAATCAAAGACCGTATCTTTTTACAGTAAGTTGCACGATAGTTGTGCAATCTTCAAAAAATCCTTGATGAATCAACGATAAAAACTGGCATGTCTGAGAAATTCTCAAACTTCCTTTTTTTGTTGTTGGGGTTGGGAAATCTCTTATTATCGAAACTTTGGAAAAATAAAATTCAAGTCCCTTTTGGGGGACTACGTGACCTAACACCACATCGTGTTGTACCATGAAATGGCATTTCTCGTAATTCAACACAAGGATCGATTCCATACAACGAGCTAGTACTAGTTGCAAGTGACTCAAGCATTATTCAAACGAATCACCATAAATGATGAAAATCATCCATAAACACTTCGATTATGTTTTTAATATATGTCGGGAAAATTGACATTACACATCGTTGGAAAGTTGCTTGTGCATTACATAGCCCAAATGACATTCTCCTATAGGCGAATGTGCCGAAAGGACATGTAAATGTTGTTTTGCTCTGATCCTCCAAGGCTATCGCAATCTGGTTATATCCTGAATATCCATCACGAAAGTAATAATGCAAGCGGCCTACTAGGCGCTCAAGAATTTGGTCCATAAAAAATAAAGGGAAATTATCTTTCCTTATGGAAGCATTCAATTTTTGATTATCAATGCACAACCTCCATCCCATTTGAACCCTTGTTGCCAACATACCATCCTTAAGGGTAGTAATGATGGTGATTCTGTCCTTATTCAGTACCACATGTACAATACTTATCCATTCTGAATCAGTGATAGGGTAAATGACTCCTGTGTCAAGCAGTTTCAGGACCTCCTTTTACTACTTTCATCATTGGAGGGTTAAGAAGTTTTTGTGTCTCCCTTGATGGTTTTGATGTATCTTCAACGATAATTCTATGTATACCTTTGATATTAGCAAGTGTCCAACCTATTACAGTTTTAAACTCTCTTAAAACATCTAGTAGTTGTTCTTCTTGTTCCTTCACGAGCTAATTTGATTTTATGACTGGTAAAGTTTCTCCCTCACTTAAATAAGCATATTTTAGTGGAGTTAAATATGCATGGGAAGATCCTTAAGCTCAAGAGAAGGTGGAGTTATAATTGATGGCTTCAAGCTCTTGTAAGTTGAGGGTAACGCCAAACTATTTGGCTCAAAATGGTACTCATAGATTTCATAAATCTCCTTCCCCAAATCATCAAGTGTTTCTTCAAAGAAACTTTCATTTTCATTAGGCACGCCATAAAAATTTCTTTCCATGGTTCCTAATGCTTGCAAGAATTTGTCCTTGCTTAGATTAAAGAGTTCTTCCGTCAATTCTTCAAAGGTGTCGATAGCACAAATGGAAACAACGTTATCTGATGGATATCTAATTGCTTCATGAATGTTGAATTTAATGATTTCACCATCAAATTCCATAAATAGTGTGCCATCATGCATATCGATCCTTCCACGTGCGGTCTTTAAAAACGATCATCCTAACAGAATGGGAGCAAACGAGCATGTTCCTTCTTCCATCCGAAGGACATACAAATCTGGTGGAAATATTAGCTCGTTGACCTTAACAGGGGCTTTCGAGCGAGCTATCGCTCTGTCCGCTAGTTGTATCATAATACTTGTTGTTTTAAGGAGACTTAGATTTTGTGCATTGTAGATTGTCAATGGCATCACATTTATTGATGCACCAAGATCTAGCATATAGCTTGGAATCTTTGAGTTCTCAATTGTACATGGGATAATGAATATTCCGGGATCTTTTTCTTTTCGTCGGAGTTTCTTTTGCAGAATAGTAGATATGTTTTCTCCCAATGTGATGCTTTAATCTCCTTTTAAATGCCTCTTGTTTGTTCACAGTTCTTTGAGAAACTTAGCATAGCGTGGTATTTTCTTAATTGCATCAAGGAGAGGAATGTTCACCTCAACTTGTAGAAGATTTCGAAAATTTCCTTCTCCATCTCTTATTTCTTATCCTTAGCCAATCGGTTAGAAAAAAGGTGCAATTGGTCTGTATCTCTTGTTCTGCTATTGCTGACTTTGATTTTTGAGACAACTCTTAGGACTGAGACTTTGATTTGACTTATTTCTCCTTAGAATGAGAAAAAACTTCCAATTCTTGTTCTATTTTATTCTTCTTTACTGGGATAATGTCCAGAATTTCCCTTCCACTTCTTAGAGTGATTATACTCGTATTCTTGTGAGGATTCACAAGTTGAGATGGAAGTTTATCCATTAATTTAACTTTCTATCCTAACTCGATGGCTAATTGACCAACTTGTGTTTCCAAATTTTTAAGGCGTGATAATGCACTATTTTGGAATTGTATTGTGTTGTTGGCCATTGTTCGGACAAGCTCTTCAAACAAGGGTAAAGAAGCTGGTGCTGGCTGTGAAGCCTGCTTTTGTGGTGGGAACTGTTGAGGTTTCACGTTGTAAAATCCTGGTGGAGTCAGCTTGTGGTACTGGGGTTATGAGTTATTCCATCTTTGATTATTAGAAATTTGCATATAACCTTGATTGTTCATAGGTCTTGGAGGACCTGGGAAGTTCTCTATAGCGTTAGCTTGTTCTGGTGAATCAAGATTGGACATTGGTCTATTGCGTGTCTAGGAACCAAACAGATACCACAAGCCTTAGCTTGCGGTGATGAATCTTGATTGTTTTGAGCCAAAACCTTGGCTAACATACTTTTTATCTCAGATAAATTTATGTCATTATAATGAGACAACTCATGAGCATGTCTCGAAATGTCAACGAGAGTTAATTGATTCTGTGATCGAGTAGTTGTCGGAGAAAGATTTTTATAATCACACACCCCATCAACTAATTTCTTATCATAATAGGATATTCCTTTATAAAAGTATTGAATTAGGAGGTTCTTAGGAAATTGGTAATTCGGACAATTGGCAACTAAACGTTTGAAACGTTGCCAATATTCATGCAAAGTCTCCTTTGGTTTCTGTTGGATGCTACTAATTTGTGTTTGGATATCTATAACTCTTGATGATGGAAAGTGCCTATTAAGTAAAGCCCTTTGCATTTGTGCCCAAGTTGTTATTGTATTAGGGGGTAAGTCAAACAACCAGTTCTTTACTTGTTCGTTTAATGAAAAGGCTAATGCTCTTTACTGCATCACCTCATTGTTAACCCCTTCAGGTTTCATATTCTCACAAACTAACCTAAATTCTTGTAAATGACGATGAGGGCATTCTCCTCGTCTACCGTTAAATAAAGGTAGTTTTTGTAAGAAATCAGAATATAACTTAAAATCTGCACCCACAATTGGAAACAAATACACAAAGGTGACTTATTATTGGAGTTGTACTCACACATTTGCCGAAGGATATGTTCAGGTTAAGCATTATTCAGGACATTATTCATATTATTTTGATTTTCAGCCATTATAGAAATTTAAATTGGAAAGTTCTCACCGCGGTTTCTTAAAAATTTAGAAGATTGCTTCGGTCTTTCTAAGTTGTGCTCAATCTTTCTCCTTCACGCTTGATTTTGTGACACGTCTCCTTTGTAAGTTCATACACTACCCAGAAAGTCAGAAAAACTGTTAAAACAAAAAGAAAAGAGAAAATATCACAATTAAATATTAATAAAGGATCCATTCCCTGGCAACGACGCCAAAATTTGACACGCTCGTCACAAGATGTGCAAATTATATCTTCACAAGTATGTCACACAATAGTAAGATATTAATTTTATGTAGTAGCGGTAAGTCCGGATCGATCCCACAAAGAACGGGTTTACTAATATACTAAAAGTGGTTCTAAAAACAAACGTTTTGAGATTGGTGTTTTAAACTGAACTGAACAACTACTTAAGATAAATGAGTTCTTAAAGATTGAAAAAGGGTAGCGTGACTAATATATTGTGTTTGGGTTGGATTTCTGCATCGATCGCTTTTTTTCCTCACTTAATCATGTTTGTTAATGTTGTAACGAAGTGAAAATCAATTAACGTTATTGCCGATAATGTTAACTCATATGCACATGAGCTAATCCTAACATTAGTTAGCTTGGCCAAAAGAGAATGAACCTAGCTTAACTAATATTGTTTAAGCGCATAACTCAACATTCCATATAAACTAGCAAACGAGAATGACTAGTAAGGATAATCTCTATTGGAATGAATACTCAAAGTTATATAAAAGAGAATGATATAACTTTTAGCTTGCTACCATATTTTATCAAAAGATAATAATAAATGCATAAGACCTTGATTATACAACTTAGAATGACCTATTCTAAATCATATGATCGCAATTTAGCTCAGTCAATTCATTAATGAAACACACATTAATTCATGAGCATGAAATATTATCATCATGTCCCATCTCTAAAATCTACCACAAACAAGTCTACACCGTCATACTACAATGAAATTACTCGCGATACATAGATGAGAAAATCAGTCAAAAGGCAATATAACCAACACAATCCATAATCCAACAAATGATTGAATAACAACAACTATAAAAGCAATAATCATATAGACAAGATCAATATAAATTAGTTCTAGATGTTTCTCCCCCAATTTTGATCTACAAAGATCATTGTTAATTAATATGTATCCTTCGATGAAGCGTCTTGATCGTCACTTTAGCGCACTGATATATTCGATGATGATCTCCTTGCTCTAACGGATTAATTCTCTTGATTGGCGAGGTTTCCCTTGTTCTTGCTACGTGGCGGCAGCGTTTCTATGTCGAAGAAGCTCTCTAAGTGAAAAAGGATGTCTGGTGTTTATAGGGAACTTGGGGAAGCATCATCAAGACCTAACATTGATGTTCAAGATTCAATCGAGCTTCTGGAATCCACCGCGACACGGCTGTGCCACACTTCCGCAGAGTGTGCCACAGTGTCATTTTTGGCTCTGGTACGGCCTTATGCCCTCAGAACTGAAGCTACTGAGCTCCTGTTATATAATTGTGTCACAATGCAACATGATCGTGTCACCTGATGGCTGAATCTCCTATTTAAGTGTGGCACGACTGTGCCACAATGTGACATGACCGTGTCACATACACCTCATGAAAACATGATGAAAAATCATCCTTTTGGACTTCAACTTGATATAGAACCTCTTTTATGACTTCCAATATACATCAATCAACTCTGAACTCTAGTTTTGCATACATCCTTCTATCTTCATTCGGCATACAAAACACAAAATTATGACTGTATCCAGCTATCAAAAACAAAACAAAACTAATTCTTCACTTTTTCCTTGGTGAGTAGTGTTGTCAAGTAAAGAATTGAGTTCATTATCTTTTTTTTTTTTTAGCTTACACTACAAAAAGACCAATGTTATGGCGACTACCATTAAATATGCCGACACTAATTAGCGACAGATACGATATACTTAGTCATAGAATATTATTTTACTATAAACAACATTTTTCGTACAAAAAATAAAAATTGATCATAAATTAGCGACAGTAACATAAAATCGATCGCTAACCTGAATAAAACACCAGATCTATTTTTCCCCTTGTCACTTTTTGCCCCAAATTGTTTTTCCCAAATCTGTCCACCGTTCGACCACCACCGCCACCTCCTTTAAACCACCACCGCCACCTACTCTGTCCGATCACCGTCACCCCTCGTCACATCCTTCATGTTCGAACCACCGTTCATAGCCATCGTTTTATCCCATAGTCGTAGACACCGGGAGCCACCAGCCGTCGCCTTGTCATAGCTGGAGGGTTAGGGTTTTCCCGAAGATTGTTTGGATGATTTGGTTATTTTGTGAGATCGAGAGTGTGTCTAGATTCGGGATTGTTAAATTGAACTTGTGAAAGGGTTGGAGATTGTGATTGTGATTTAGGTTTAATGTTGAAGAAGAATTATGACTTTAAAGGATTTTGATTTGTGATTGGGTTGTTTTAAGGTTCAAATGTAACCTTTTTTATTTTGGATTTTTTTGGGTTAAACGACATTATAGAATTAAACTTGATTGCAACTTGTCGAACGTTAGTTAGATAGATCGATTTTTAGGTTGATTTATTTGTTAATGTGATTTCTTTAGTGTAGAGTATTATAGTGTTAAGTGTCGAATTGAACATTGTATTGAAACTTATTAAATGATGAATGAAATGAAATTTTTAAAACATTGAATTGGTTTTTAGTGTGAATTTTTAAGTTATATATGTTCTTTTTTCTTTGTCGGTACTTTTTTTTTAATCTTACTGAATATTGTATAGCTAATTTGAGTTCTTGATATTATGTGTGGAAAAATAAAATTTTTTAGCTAGTTTGTTTTACTTTAGTGAAAATGAGGAATTATTTGCGAGAGAACTAAAATTTAGTACATGGAGCGATTTTTTATTAATGTATTTGACATGGATCATGATAGAGCATGGATGTATGAATGGTTGGATATGGACACAATAAGGTGAGGCTGAGCAAAGGGAAGCCTCAATAACTTTTAGATATATAATAAAAACCCATACATATAACAAAGGTTTCTGTTTGTGTTTCCATATAAGTATTTCATTCTATGTTCTCAATATGTTGATTATAAGTTTCTATTTATTTTATTTTTCACTTATTATTGTCATGACGAGATTTTGAGAAGGGTAGAGGCGATTCTGATTCTTCACACAAGACTGCAGGTAAATTTAATAATTTTTTTAATTTTTTGTTCATCTTTTAGATGTCAAAGATATGCGAATCTCTGAAATGTTCAACAATAATCTTTAAAAAACATTATAAGTAAGAGATCGATGATTCATCCTCTTAGCAGACGACGCCATGGAGAGATAAAGGTGATTTTCACGAGATCGGACTCGATGAGGAGATGGAGGACATTTATATAGAGGGACTGATGCCTATGCCTACCTATCGACGAGTGCCTCACGATCAAGAGATGATCAACATATCGGAGCCTATTCCTAACGAAGGGGTTGCTCGTCGATCGTCTGCTCCACCAGCACCTCCACGACGAGATTCAGCATCGCCATCAGCGATTCCTCCATCATCTTCACCACCAATGCCTTCTCCTTATAGCTTATTATCCCTATCAGCAGGAGGGACTGATGATTAGTATGCTGGTGGATATCGTCTGGGGCTTATATTGGACCCCAATAGTGGTCTTTGGTATGTTATTTTTTCATTCAACCTTTAATAATATTCCTATGTTTACTTTAAAATTCAGTTTCTCTCACATATATGATGTTCGGTTTCTTGTAGTTTTTAGGTTTCATGATCACTCTGTGGTATTCCATGTCACGAAGTTGTTTGAGAGTTGTTATGATGGCCCTTGGACATGTTAGATCGACATCCCTAGATGGATGAGGGATAAGATGTAGGGGTACTTTGGGGTAAGATTGTAAATTATAAAATTTAGATCTATTTATTTAGTTTTTAGTTCTAATTGTCATCAGTAACCATAATCATTTTTTAATTTTGTCTTTGGAGTTGCAAGAGTTATACCGTTGGAAGAAAGAGCACATTGATCTCGTGATAGCCATGTGGAGGGAAAAGTTGATTGATCGGGTTTGTGACAATGTGCATAAATTGAAGAAAGCTGTACAAAAGGGGAAGAAGGTCCTTTGGTGCGATGACGAGACACAGAAGACTCTTAAGGTGTTGTGGAGGTCGAAACAGTTTCAAGACAGATCTCAATCTCCTCAAGAGAACAAGAACAAAGCAAAGATGAAGCATTCGTAGGATCGAAGTCTACGATAAGTGTCGTCTTAAAGATGGTAAGTAACATGTTTAATTAGGCAAATTCAATTATGTATAAATTTAATTCTTTAATCTTATCGTCGATTGGAATGAATAGTCACTCTATAGTATCTTATTGCTTGTTTGTTTGCAGAAAAAGGAGTTGAAGAGAAAACCAAATACGATTTAGGTGTTTGAGAAGACACACACCAAGCAGGACGACGAGGCTGGCGAGGTGGTGTGGTGCGATGAGAGATCGAAGGAGACGGTGGTGAATTTATTGTTTTTTTAAAGATTGTAGCTCCGGATAATTTTTTTTGTTAATAACTAATTGAATTATTTTTTCCAATCAAATAGCAAGTATCTGAATTGTATTTGTTTCTTTTTTCTTTTTTTTTTTAGTCTCAGTACTCCGTACTAGAGAAGAAGATCATGGATCGACTGTTTGTGAAGACACAACCAGAGGAGGAGATCAATGACGCACAAAGTCAAGTGTACCTCCAGGAAACTGGGTGCAACAATGGGTGCGTGTATGGTCTTGGGTCTGCCAGCTCCATGTTCTACTCAAAGGACATACTGTCCTCGAGTAGAAAGGAGTCTTCCTCGATGGATCCACGTGAATTTATCGAGTAGAAGGAGAGCAATATAGTGTTGACGACACGCATTGACGAGTTGACATAGTTGGTCCAGCGACTGTTGCAACAATATCAATTCGGTAGCAACCCGCTTCATCGGTCCCCTCATCAACTTCGTGATCCATCGTCTCCCCCGGTGAGCCCGAGAAGACTCATGTGTTTTAGCCTTTCTTGTTTAGGGCTTTTTGTTGGATGTTTTGGTTATTTGGAGTATTATGTAACTTGTTTAATTGGAATTATGATTTGTAACTTGCATGTATGGTTGGTGTTCTATGTTGGGCGACAACCCAAAAATGTATTTTGGGTGGATGGTTGTTTGTACATATCAGGTGAGCTCCAATTCAGTTATTTTTTCCTGAAATCTAGATTTGCGACGAAACAAATGCCCTTTTGTCACTAATTTATGACATATTTTGTCACAAATCAATGCAGTCCAGGAATAAGGTGTGCCAAGGAAGTAGGGAGTCTGTCGCAAATTAGTGACAGAATTTGTCGCTATTTAGTGACCACCCATGTCTTCCGTCGCAAACCTTCTGGAAACAGTTTTTGCGACTAACTTTTGTTCTTTCACGAATTAGAGACTGTTCTGTCGCTAATCTACGATGGATTTTAAAACCTCTGCCGTTAAATCAATTAGCGACTAGGCTTTTTGCGATAGTTAGTTCGAGTCGCAAGTCCGTTGCTAAACACTGTTTGTAGCGGAATTTGCGACGGAAATGACTATCGCAAATCGACTGGATTTTGTAGTGTTACAAAGAAATTCCTTACAAGTTTACATTTTTCTAAGAGGAGAACATAGAACTTTGCACATATCACTTGATGACTCTACTACAGTTTTATGTTCTTTAGGAAAACTATTGTACTCCTTCCTTTAAATCTTCAACCCCACTTTTGAGAACGATTACACAATCAACTTGAGAATATTTTCATCTTACAAATGAATTCCTTAATTAGCGTCAATCTTCTCGGAGTGGAGTAAATCCCTTTTTATAGGACTCATAGGGTTAGCACCCGTGATTGTACTATAATGAAGTTGACAACTATTTGTTTGTTCCCTATACCATTGTCAGTGATGTTGACAAGTTTCGCTCAAAACAATCTTCAACCTTCTACAATAATTCTAAAATCTTCGATGTAACCGTTTCCAAATCCTCTTCCATTCACCAACAAGCTCTACTGCACTACTCAGTCTGCTATTCTTCTACCTCTGCTGCACGTAATCTACTATATTGTGATATGACCTTGAGGTTCAGACTTCGATCCTAGATTTCAACAGATTTGTGATCTTTTGCTGTTCATATTGATCCCAATTACTTATCTATAAATCTCTGATGTAGTATGTATCTATGTGATCACATGTGCCCTCCAATTGTGATCGCCTGCTGCTCTACTACATGCTTCTTAGACTGCAACTAACTAACATAATTCTCAACCTAAGTAACAACATGTCCTACTCTAAAATGTTGTTCATCAATTTTTATTCAAGTGAAAGGTTTATATTATCCTAACACTTTATATAAAGAGCTTCATACTTACACATGATTAGTAGATAAATTTAAGTTTGTAATATCCAATATATATTCTTCATCGAAAATCAATTATTAGTTATTAATAGAAAAGAAACATACTACTTCCTCTGCCATAGAAAATACAACGGTTTTATTTTAGGGTTTATCAAGATAAATTTTGATCTACATCATAGGAAAAACAAACATTGTTTTACTTAAAAACACCATGACATTAGTTACAAATATAAGTCATGTACTTTTAAACGGCTGGTGTTGAGGGATGATCGAACATTGTTAATTATAAGAATGAAATTTCTCAAATTACATGTTGAATAATGATTTTTTAAAAAATATTATATTTTTTATGAGACAAATTATCTACAATCGAAACATTTTATAGTGTGTTATTTAGGCCCTGATAGAGATCTAGTTTATCTTACTAGTATACTTGGTTATATATTTGATTATTGTGGTCTGACATCGGTTTTACAACAATAATTCACGACAAGAATTTCGCTTACCCTTGTGTTTTGAAATATATCAAACTAGGTGCTCCAGAGGGAACAAAATTATATGTGAACAATATGTGCTCAAAAATTATGTGTTCTTTCTTTCTTTTATTTATTTTTTGTGTACGTTCAAGCTTTATCTTATGATTTGGACGATATTTTTTTTTAATCATTGAATCAATTTTTCTTAAATATTTTTGAATCATTAAAATCTTTTGAAATCTATTTAATATCATTTTTATTTTTGTTGGTTTTGATTTCTCGGCTTGGAGAAGCCATACCAGCCTACCCCTTAAATCTCCACCTTAGTTTCCCATGGCAACAACTAGCATTCTATTCATTTTCCTGTGCTCTGAATTAATTTTGTTTGCCAAAAAGTTTTGCTGTTCATCATATAACTATTTTTACATGAGAATATTGTTATAGTACTTGTTAGGTAATGCACTTCTGAGATCTTAAGTCCAATCATCTCAACAAATCCAACTTTTTTTCTTGGCATGGCACATCCACAACCCAAAACTGGATTATTCCCATCAACAACAGCAACACCAACCGCAATACTTCACCTCTACTCCTCCACCCTTTTGTCCTCAACACTCACCATGTTCCCTTCCCATGAACTATAAAGAAACAAGTAAAAAAGCAGTTATCAACAACAACAACCGATCCGAAAATTCCATCTCACCAAACACACAATCATCCTTCTCATTTCTTCAAGAGAACTCTTATTTTTCCTCTTTTTCTCCCTGCTTCAATGCCTCAATCACTCCCCTTTGTTTCCAAGTAGCAACATGAAGCACGGCGCGGGACTGGATCGCGGCAACCTGTCGGTCTTCATCGTCGTGTTCTCGATCCTCCTGTTCGTCGTCTTCATGTACAACGAGGACGTCAAATCCATCGCTGAGTTCCCCTTCACGTGGCCCAACAGAGCTCAAGAAATCGAAAACCCAGTTCAAGAAACTCCAATAAACAACCGCGATGATCGATCATCATCTCCGCTTCTCGTCGATGCAGAAACCGAGATGGTGACAGAGAAAGCGGAGACATCATCGAAGGATGAGGACGAGGTCGAGTTGCCGCCAGAGGAATGCGATCTGTTCAAGGGAGAATGGGTTTTTGATAACTCGACCCATCCTTGGTATAAAGAGGAGGAATGCGAGTTCTTGACAGAGCAAGTGACTTGTTTGAGGAATGGGAGAAAGGATTCTCAGTTCCAGAATTGGAAATGGAAGCCCAGAGATTGCTCACTGCCCAAGTAAATAAATAAATAGATTTCTATTCACTCACGGGATTATCGGTGTTGTTTTTGTCGTCATCATCGTTGTTGTTGTACTGTTTCAGGGCTTTTGATTTTGTGTTCTGTTTGATTAGGTTTAAGGGGAGATTGTTGCTTGAGAAGCTTAGGGGGAAGAGGTTGATGTTTGTTGGGGATTCATTGAATAGAAATCAATGGGAATCAATGGTGTGTTTGGTTCAGTCAGTGGTTCCTCGAGGGAGGAAGAGCTTGACCAAGTCTGGTTCTCTCAATGTCTTCAGCATCCAGGTTAGTTGATATGCATAATTTGTCATCTTATTCTTTTGGTTTAAATTTTGCTTAGTTGACCCTCATTGGATTAATTGCCTTATTGGTATTATGATAGTCTTACGTCTAATTAACTGATTTACCAAAGTAGTTGCGCACTACGAGTCTGAAGTCGACTGGTGAATGACCATCCTTGTTGCGCACTATGATCCGTGAAGTGAGGTCCAACAATTGATCATGTGATTGGAGAGGGTTTTTTTACTACACGTAGAGTTGTTCATACATTATTTAGCATGCACTTCTAGGACTTTTTGGTTTCTTAATTTGATGGGTTGTCGTGTGTATAATATGCAACTTGAATGTGTATCAATGCAAAAGCTTGATCAATGAAATGAGTTTTTTCGTTTCTTAGAAAGAGTCAAAGCTCAAGTTGAGAAATGTAACTACATATCTCACGAAACGGTGTGCGGAAGTGGGTGTGTTGACCTTACAAATGGTTTTGTCATAACTTGTTTTTATCGTTTTATCAATAGACCCATATAATCCCACGAATTGAATGGTGCTACGAGTGAGAGATGTAGATTGTCTTACTTCTGACAATAGTTTTCTTTCCGAGATTCTCATGATGAGTAAAACCACTAACCACACGATTAGATGGTAGTTTTTCATATAAATGAGCTAACCCTTCTTTGTGCTCCCTTGCTGGGAGTGTATCAAGAGAATGGTTCCATGAAGTCATGAACAAAAAATAAATGAAAGGGGCAATTATTAGGATTGTAAAAAAAAAAAGAAAAAAAGGGGCTTTTTAAAGGCATGGCTTGCAACTTCAAGCGATCAATGGGACATTGCTAATTTAAAGGCATGTGGTGAGAAAAGCAGGAGCATATCTTTATATATTCAGCTACTATTACGCTTCTTTCCTCGAATGTTTGGTCATGGTTATTGTTGGGCCACAGCTTTCCCGTCAGAAGATAAGATTGACTTTACTTCTTTCTTATTTTTCAATGGTTTTTTTTTTTTTTTTTTTTTTGTCCTACGAAGTTCTGTAAGCAAGGATTTCTTTTTGCCATGCTGTAAATGAACCATGAAATCGTAAAACGATTTAGATACAGCGAGATGATTGGTCATGAGATCTTAACCTGGTATATGCTAATACTAACTGATTAACGATGCGAATTTATCGTTGTTAATTGATGCGATTCTTCGGAGGTTTTCTTCGTTTCGTAAGTCATATATGTTGTAGAAGGATTTTCATTTTGCTTGCATGTTTCATGCGATCCAGTTGTAGAACCTAAATCATAGTGTATGGAATGCCATGCTTCTTTCCAGATTTCTTTCAACATCTTTTATACAAGCGTGTGATATACACTTGTGTCCTTATGTGTTAGTGTTGTGAAAAGTTTCATCAGTTTCATCTATGTACAATATTGCACCAGGATTATAATGCTACCGTCGAATTTTATTGGGCTCCATTCCTGGTGGAGTCGAACTCTGATGATCCGAGAATGCACAGCATTTTGAACCGGATCATCATGCCTGAATCTATCTCGAAGCATGCCGTGAACTGGAAGGACGTTGACTACCTCGTCTTCAACACATACATTTGGTGGATGAACACTTTCACTATGAAAGTTCTGTAAGTTACACTTGATCTAGCTTAAGATAACTGCAATATAATTATTGTAACATGAGATTGATCTGAGTAGCTTACTTGTACTCGGATTTCTTTAACAGGAGAGGTTCCTTTGATGAAGGATCGACTGAGTATGACGAGGTGGAGAGGCCAGTGGCTTATGGAAGGGTTTTGAGTACGTGGTCAAAGTGGGCGGACGAAAACATCAACCCAAATCGCACCATGGTCTTTTTCAGTAGCATGTCTCCTATTCATATCAAGTATTGCTTCACATATCACTCAATGAATTTCCTCGCTTGATTTTTTTTTTATCAATAATCAAGAGTGAGCGGAGAATCTTTGGTTGTTCTACTTGGACATGTATAACACTAGCGCACCGCATCTAGACTTATAGCATTTTCTTGCAGGAGCTTGGACTGGAATAACCCAAATGGGATCAAGTGCGCGCTGGAGACAGCACCAGTGCTGAACATGACAACACCACTTGATGTGGGGACGGACTGGCTGCTCTTCAGGTTGGCAGTCAATGTGACTGAGTCGATGAAAGTGCCGGTCTTCTTAGTAAACATCACTGCTTTGTCAGAGTATCGGAAGGATGCTCATACATCGGTGTACACGATCCGACAGGGCAAGTTGCTTACCCAAGAGCAGAAGTCTGATCCAGAAAACTTCGCTGATTGCATTCACTGGTGCCTCCCAGGTTTGCCTGACATTTGGAATGAGTTTATCTATACTCGCATAATTTCTCGGACGTGACACCAGACATTCTTTCGCTCACATCAGTTCCCTTTTTCTTTGGTATGTTTGTGGTGTTTGCTCTTTCGGTTTTGGGGGTACATTTTGAATTTTTTGATTTTACCACATACACAGAAAGTAGAATTACAAGTAGGATACCATACATGGCAGAGTATTTCTGCACCAGGAAACCGAAATCAAGGATCGGGTTTATAGGTCAATTTTTTGATCATTTCTACACGAAATTGTAATATCGTGAACTGAACAGAAGAAAAAGAAATTTGTTCGTACGTTAAGTAAGCGTTACTTGATGTACTTTTGAGTCAGATGCTGCTTAGTTATTGTCACAGCTCACTCCCTTCATATATGTCGGTAGCGAGTTGAGCATAGAAGGGACTCTTCTGCGCAAATATTTATGATTTTTCTGTGTTATACTGGAGATGGAAACCTGGAGCTTGAAGCTGGACAGTTATGCTCCAATGTGCTTTTTTATGAGGCGAATTTAGAGCACGAATCATGATTCTGATCTAAGATTCTGGAAATAAAAAAGAAAACAGTCTCTGACTTTGATGTTTTCCACTCATATTATACTAGGCTATCAGTTGTTCCGAGATAATGGGATTGTTTTCACTACAAATCTGTACCTGTGTCCAATTCTACCGTTTTACATCCAGGAGGTCAATAAACCACTTCTTTAGTATTGATCTGGATTTTATTGATCACTGCAACATTACCAATTTAATCAATCATTTATGAGGACAGCTACTACATCCCTATAATTTTTTGACATCATATGAATCCTCCAGATTTTGGCAAACAAGATGCTGACCCGAGCCACTCAACGGTGTTTATATGTAATGTAACACTCCGAGATTACCTAACCAATACCTGCTTGGCATGTGACATTACCGTCACTCTCAACACTTCTCGAAGTAAACCAACAAGATTATATGGAGGTTTGGGTATCAGAAACATAACCGTTTATAAAATAAAATAAATTGTTAAGCCAAGCTAATTATTCGACGTCGCTCCGTAAAACGAATCCATCCCATGCATTTTTATTATTTGAAATCACTATAACCGTGAGCTTGAAACCCCAGTAGCACAAGCTACATGTCAATTCCAGGGGTGCGGCATGTTTAATAATATCATGCGTTTTCAATGCACAAAAAAGAATGTAATACAAACAACACTCATCAACCATATGCCAAACAAAAATATATAAATATATAATATATAAATATAAATATATATCAAGGATAATAATTCTTGTTGGTCAGGTTTAATCTTATTTTATAAGCCCTTATAAGACCATGAGCATGAACCAACATCCAAGAATGTCCATATTATAGAATTTGAGAAAGTTCAATTTGACTCAAATTTATCTTGTTCTGATAATCCTTTTATTTATTTTGGTGTTTTTCATAATCATAAGGATGAATATAAAGTGTCATGTTTCATATTATTTTCTTATGTATCAAAGCACCATAAAAATCCTTTATGGCCCTTCTTGATAAATGAGTTTAATCAATTAAGATCTTAGAAAAACTTCAAAAGGAAGAAAATGAAGATTAAGGCTTGGCTTCCTAAACATTTTAAATAACATTAAAGAGCCGGGCTACAAACTCTATCCATGCGCTTCTTGGGAGCAAACCCAAGTAATTTTTTTCGAAGTTAAATAAATATTTCGTTGATTGTCTTGATTTTTTTTGTTTTTAAGGAGAGACGATTATTTCCATGCCGCAAAAGTGCTATAAGATTCCTCATAACACGCAGCCAATCCAACAAATGTAATAGTAGCTTCATCCTCATTTCTTCACAATACCATCTTCATCCGAGCAGTGATATAGTTTTGTGAGTATTGTCCTATGGTTTTCATTTTACTCTTTTTTACATTAAGGACAATGTATGATTCTGGTTTGGGGGAGGAAAAGGAGAACAGAAAATTGAGATTGTGTAGTATTTAAATGCTCTTAACTATGGTCTGTGTAATATTGTTATGTTAATTCTTATTTATTGAGTCACTTTTGTCATTTATTTATCTTGTCAAGTCATGTTTTATTATGTCTCATTTTGTTTTAAAAAAAAAGTGTGTCTAGAAGTGTCAAAATTTGCTTTAGTAATGGAATTTACACAAGAGTTTTTAGGAACTATGCAAAATATGTTAACTCAAAACAAATAAATGAGATAGGTGTCATACTAGAATAAAAGGATGGCCTAAGTTAAAGCCCATCTCAATATATAGCCGTTTGTCGTCCAAAGTATCTTTAGGATTGCATCTCTAGCAAAGGCACGTTTTTTGGGGATTAGACATGATATGCGAGGGCAATGATAAGATCAAACTCTTATAACAAAACGAGGTTAAGCTACTAACTACTTGGTATTGGTAAGGCTAAGAGGTGTAGCCATAACCCTTTAACCCTCCCTTACCTAATGCTATTATTCCCTTATTTTCCCTTGCTTTCATCTCGTATTATACGTGATATGATTCTTTGATTGGGCATGTTTATTTTTGTCATTGGAGTCGTTCTGTATGTTACTTATGCCATGAAACTATACGAAAGAACCGTCTTGACCCTATCACATTTGCGAATCAATGTGACGGTAGTTGGGATATCTTATATGGGATGGTTACTTTTTTATGTTGTAATATGGCACAATGTGCTAGGATTGTATTGTCTTTTTATAAAATAATAATAAAAAAAACAAAGAAAAGAAAAGTTGGTTGCCAAAACAATCTAGCAAGCTAAAAAGCTTCAAATGTACCATGTCTCTTATCACGGCAATCAAAAAGAAGAAGAAAAAAAGGAGGAGATTCATTTTGTATGGTTTAGAACTTTTGGTGTTCTTTTTGGAAAGGCACAATGCCTTAAGGGATAGATGTGTGATCGTTTATTTTCGATTTGTGCCATATTCTCACCCTTGCACCCAAACTCCACAAGCCAAATATCTAACCTTGTTTCACCTAGTTTATCCATTTTCTTTGGTCCTGTCCTAATATTGAAATGAGATGCGATGTAAACTTGGTTGTGGTAAGAAGATGGTTAGTGTGTGAATGCTTACAGCTGGTTGTATTATTTGGATTGAACCTTTGTTCTTGCATGATATGAGAGTGTATAGAAAATAATCCTCACGTTCATTGAGGGATGGATAGTGGTGCCTTGTTAGGTGATCATCTAGGGATACGAGGATAGCTTCATGTAGTGTGGCGAGAGGGGATGATGAATTGGCTTGCAGAATGTGTGTTATGACACTTGTTTATTTTTTTGGTTTCAGTTTCTCATTTTTCATTTTCTTGTATGTTGTGTTTTTCTTAGGGACAAACAAATGTTTGGTTTGGGGGAGTTTGATGTGTATGTAAACACGCATCATTTTCTCAGTCAAATTTTCTTGTTTTTGTGAAGTTTTATTGTTAATTTATGTTGTTTTAATTCCTTTTACTATTTATATTATTAATACTGTCGTATTTCTTATTTTCGTTGCAGAGTTGAAGAAATCAAAGATTTTTTGATGTAATGAATATTTTGGAGTTTTCAAGAAGATTTTGCAATGCTTGGAGATAATTTTGATATTCTACTATCTATTAGAAAGAAAAGAAAACAAACCAGAGCATAAACAGAGTTAAATGGCAAAAGTTATGCAAGTTTGAAAATCGACTTATTCTGTGACCTTTGGCACGACTGGTGCTTGTCATTTATGGCCCGTGTGACATGATTTTTAGAAGTTCTTGAGTGCGGGCTGTGCCTAACCACCAATCTATAATGCTTATCTTCTCTATTTTGTGGAAAATTAGTAATTTTTTATTTCTCTTTAAATACCCACGACAAAATGTCATTTTTCAGAGAGTTTTCCTTAGGTTTTCAAGAGGAAAGAGCCTCCGATCCAATCCGAGATTACAAATTCCATGGACAACATTGAGAGCTATATCAAGAAAGATCGAGATCTACCTTGTGCTACGTTGCACCATCGAAGGGATGATCATCGATAGACATCTAGACCAACTTCTGTTAGCCTAGGGTTTAGTATCTCTTTTCTTTATTTGTTGTGGTATGTAATGATTTTTTGTGATCGTTTCATGAATTGTTTATTTCTCATTATGAAGGTTGTAGCGTAAATCTTTGAGTATGGCTTTATGATTTAATCTTGTTCATGGATTTTATGAGATGTGACTCCTGAATTTAATAATTTCATGTTCAAAACTTATGGTATCATGTTTATGTGTTGATTTATCCCTAATTACTTATTCTATGTATTACGATTGATCATCTTATTACATAGGAGAAGTATATATGCAGTCAACCTATTCTCTTTTAGTTGATGTTTATAACAAGTTCATAGGTTAATGATATTCTCTTTTGGTTAACCTATGATCGCATGAAAATGAGCATGATATGACGCTAATCTGTGTTAGGTCAATATTGAGAGGTGTTAGAAGAATATTCATAATGCGACATGTTCAGTCTGTGTTACATTCTCATTTGGACATAGAGTAAATATGTTATTTTGATTATGACATGCTTTATGGTAACCAATAGATATATCGGCAACTCTCTTTTTGTCGAGCTTAATTACAAACATCTACCATAATAGAACATGAGCTAAAATTATTAGTCTATGATTGAAACCATGACAAGTGATAAAATTGTTAGGTCATATGCTATGTCTAACTTGATGAAACTCTCGAGAAAAATCTAAACCTAAATCAACTTAGTTTAATACATTATTCTATTTAATTTTCTGTTTCTTTTCAACAACATACCCTCCTCCATTTTTTTTTATTGAGCTTAATTGATGAGGAATATTTCATTTGTTTAATAATCACTACATAATTCCAATCTTATTATCTAACTCCTAATGGGATGGACACTCCTCATCACTATATTATGTATTTTTAGGGGGAATGAATTTGCACGCATAACGACGTACAACAAATTTTTAAAGAATGTGAGACGTGAGATGTCTCTTGCAGAGTTTGGAGAGGTGTATGGATTCAAGAATGAAGCAAAGAAGGCTATTATGAAGTGGTTTAAGATGCTGAGCATCCATTCGTTGTGGAGTAAGATGACTGGGATCGAGAGGTTCTTCAAGTTGGCGAAGAGTACTAAGATCCTTAACCCGACGACTTGGACTATGCATTGGTATTTTGCTAATACTATTTGTGCCAATAAGAAAAGTATAGAAGCCATTTCTCATACGGAGATGTTTTTGTTTCTGGTTGTTGGAGGAGAAGAGAGTGTATTCTACCGCCTTTTTGTCAAGACATTTGGAGACGGTGGCGACCACGAGCAAGGATGCTATTTTTATTGGAGGTTTGATCACTCCTTTACCTACTTATTTTAAAGTAAGCTTGAGTGATGTTTATTCGGTGAAGGATTGCACCTTTTTGATGGGTTTGGATGATTTCAAGGAGAAGCATTTTGTTTAAGAAGGTTGAAAGGGAGAGTATATTTATTGATACAAGAATGTATTAGTTCTTTCTTGAAAGAGGATGGAAACGGCCCCAAAAGTCAAACAATTCTAGTTTTAATATCACATTCAATAGCATTTCATTCTGAGAAGAGATATTTCGGTTCTTTGGCACCAATCACAATGTGAAGCATTGGTGAAAGCATCTTTGAACAATGTAGGCCAATTCAAACTAGAAGAGAGTGCCTTACCCGTGGTCTTTTGGCCTCCAAAATGCCCCTCATACTCGGAAGAATGGCAATGATTAAGAATGCTCACCATTTCTTCCTCGGGCACACACTTTCGGATCATCTTATTGGCGCAATGTTTGAAGAGATAAGACTCATCGGACAAGAGATAAGACAAACAATGACGCACATCGGACAAGAATTTCTTTCTTTGTTGACTAGTGAGATCCGACGGAATCATACCACTTGTCAAGTAGTTGACAAAGTCAGCAAACCAAGGCAAATGCGCCAGATCAATAGAATAGAGATGCTCATGGGGAAAAAATTCATTGATTGGTACCTTTTGGTCACTAAGGACCTCGTGCTCCTCAAAAGGATTAGATGATCCGCCACTAGATTCTCCGTGCCCTTCTTGTCCTTTATCTCTAAATCGAACTCTTGAAGAAGAAGAACCCATTAGATTAGGTGAGGTTTAGCCTCCTTCTTCTCAATAAAGTACTTGATAGCCAAATGATTGGTTCATTCAACCACCTTGGTGACAATCAAATAAGGCCGAAACTGGTCAAAAGGAAATACCATAGCAAGAAACTCCTTCTCGGTTGTAGCATAGTTGAGTTGGACATCCGTGAGCGTCCGACAAGCATATTATATAGAGTGAAACACCTTACTACACCATTGGCCTAAGACCGCACCAATGACATAATCACTAGAATCACACATGAGCTCAAAGGGGAGACCCCAATGTAGAGCTACTATCACCGGAGCCGAGACCAAAGCATGCTTTAAGATATCAAATGCCTTCACACATTATTCATCAAAGAGAAATGGTACGCCTTTATCAAGAAAATTGCAAAGGGGTTTGGTGATCTTTTAGAAGTCCTTGATAAACCTCCTATAGAATCCCGCATGGCCAAGAAAGCTTCGAGCCCCTTTAACATTAGATGGTGGAGGAAGCTTTTCAATTACATCTATGTTCGCTTTATCGACCTCAATCCCCTTTGACGAGACCTTATGACCCAATACAATGCGTTCACCGACACTAAAAATGACACTTTTCCCAATTCAACACAAGATTAGTCTCAAGATATCTTTGTAACAGAAGGGAAAGATTTGTAAGGCAAGAGTCACAAGAATCACCAAATATCGAGAAGTCATCCATGAATGTCTCAATATTGTGCTCCACCATGTCATAAAAGATGGCCATCGTACACCTTTGGAAGGTGACTGGAGCATTACATAGGCCAAATGACATCCTCCAGTAAGCAAGCGTGCCATAGGGATAAGTAAAGATGGTATTGTCTTGATCCTTTGGAGCTGTAGCGATTTTGTTGTAACCAGAGTAGCCATCTAGGAAGCAATAGAATGCATGTCCTGCTAGTTGATCTAACATTTGATCAATGAAGGGCAAAGGAAATTGATCCTTATGCGTCGCCTTGTTAAGCTTTCAATAATCAACATAAACACGGCAACCCTTCATGATTCCCGTTGGATCTACTCGTTGTTATCATTCTTGATCGTCGACATTCAACCTTTTTTTTGGCACAACTTGCACGAGACTCGCCAACTATCGAAGATAGGGTATATGATACCCGTATCAAGTAGTTTGAAGACCTCCTTTCGCACGACCTCCTTTATGTTCGGGTTAAGCCTTCGTTGATGCTCAATGATGGGTTTTTAGGCATCCTCTATTGGTATCTTATGCATGCAATAAGATGGGAAATGCCTTTGGTACCGCCAATAGACTACCCAATGGTGGCCTTATGCTCACAGAGAATATGAAGGAGTTTTTATCATACTCATCATTCCAGCTTGTAGAAACAATGACTCGAAGAGTAGAGCTCGGTCCTAGAAATACATACTTGAGATGTAAGGGGTGTTCCTTCAACTCAAGAATACGCGTTGACTCCTTGTCTTCCTTTTGTAGCATCACGAGTCAAAGGTTCCAAATAAGATAAGAGGCATTGTATCAAGTCTAGCCAAGATATTCACCAAAGAATAATCATTGCCACCTTTACCTACAAGAAAAACTTCAAGAGGGTCATCAAAAGTGTTATCAAAAGCCTCTTGAATATATCCGTCAAGAATATCAATCCTCATAAAGGAATTCGATTCGTCGGGGACTTCATAGCTTTGAACACATCAAAAGTGACCTTGTCGTCATGGATACTCATCGTCACCTTCCCATTCTTGACTTCAATAAGAGTGCTCCCACGGTATAAGAATGGATGGCCAAGAATAATAGGAATTTCATCGTCTTCTTCCATGTCAAGAATAATAAAGTCCGTCGAAAAGATTAGACTCCCGATCTTCACTAAGACATCTTCCACAATCCCTCTAAGATATGTTATAAAATGATTCGCAAGTTGCAATGAAAATAGTGGTTGGCCGAGCTTCACCTAAGCCCAATTTCCTACAAACAAAAAATGGTATCAAGTTAATAGAAGCATCAAGATCATAAACACTACGATTAAAAGTATGATTTCCAATAACAAAAGGAATAGTGAAACTCCCTCGGTGTAACTTCTTTTGAATTATGGCGCTACATTCCTCATTGATCTTGACCGTTTCAAGTTCATCGAGCTTCCTATTCTTTGCCAAATTTTCTTTCATTAACTTGGCATGAGAAGGAATTTGATCCAAGACGTCCGCAAAGGCAATATTTTAGTGCAATTTCCAAAATGCATCCAAGAACTTCTCAAATTTCTTGTCCAACTTATGCTTGAGAAAGCATTAAGTATAAGGGATTTTAGGCACATAAGGGGAAGGGTTGTATGGAAAAAGTCTAGAAGTTACTTAAGGTGGAGCAACCAGTTTATTCTCCATGGGTTCTTCATGATCTACCATCACTTGCTTTCCTTTGTCACTTTTCGGGCACTTGGGACCCTTGATCTCTTTACTCCTCCTAGTGGTTATTGCCTTTGCATGCTCCTTTGGATTCGTTTCTATGGTTCTAGGGAGTGTCCCTTGTGCACATTGCATTAAAAGGCTTGCAATTCACTCAACATGGGTCTCAACATTTTTCAACAAAGTCCTATGATTTTGCAAGATGGTGTCATGGCATTGGAAGTTCTCATCCGTCTTTGCAATGTATTTAGCCATGATATCTTTGAGATTAGGCTTGAAAGGTTAAGGAGACGATACTAAGTTGAAACCAAGTGGAGGACCTTGGGCCACTTGAGTTTTTCTCCAAGAGAACCCGGGATGGTTCTTTGGATTGTTCGAGTTGTAGAACGTGTTCCCTTAAGGAGACCAAGGGTAGGCTTGACCATAATGTCGCTTCTTTGATCATTTGTGCTTACACCATATGGGAATGAAGATGGCACTCGGTGCTAACATGCGAACCCCCATAAAGGCCACAATGTAGGAGATAAAAAGATTGGCAAACATGAGCGTGAGGGTTCGAGCTCTTGGCTAAAGCCTTCACTTGCTTTGTCAAAGCATCAAGTTGCTTAGAAATAGTAGTTGCCACATCAAGTTCTAGCACCCCCAATGCTTTCTTTGGAGTGTAGCATTCATAAGGCAATTGATATGCTCCTTCGACCATCGCCTCAAGCAAGTCATAGGCCTCTTGGTACCAGAGCTTCATAAAATATCCATTCATTGCTACATTAAGTGAACACCTCAGATCGGACCTTAACCCCTTGAAGAAACTTTTGATTTGCAACCAATTGGGCAAACCATGGCGTCAGCACTTTCTAAGATGCTCTTGAACCGCTCCCATGCTTCTGAATGGTCTTGGTGTCATACTGCAAGGATGAGATGTCACTTTTTAGCTTGACGGTCTTTGTGGGCGAGAAGAACATTGCAAGAAAATTTTGGGCAAGAGGTGTTTGGTGATGGAAGAACATGCATCCAAGAACTTCGCAAATTTCTTGTCCAACTTATGCTTGAGAAAGCATTAAGTATAAGGGATTTTAGGCACATAAGGGGAAGGGTTGTATGGAAAAAGTCTAGAAGTTACTTAAGGTGGAGCAACCAGTTTGTTCTCCATGGGTTCTTCATGATCTACCATCACTTGCTTTCCTTTGTCACTTTTCGGGCACTTGGGACCCTTGATCTCTTTACTCCTCCTAGTGGTTATTGCCTTTGCATGCTCCTTTGGATTCGTTTCTATGGTTCTAGGGAGTGTCCCTTGTGCACATTGCATCAAAAGGCTTGCAATTCACTCTACATGGGTCTCAACATCTCATCCTTGCAAGAACATTGCAAGGATGAGATGTCCATGTGGTGATGGAAGCCGGTTGTAAGGAGAATAACCACTCCAAGGCTTTTCCTATTAGAGAGAAAGGAAAGAGGTGTAGGTGTATGGATTTTTTACTCATCCACTTCGCCTTCTCGGTGTTCGCCTTCATTAGAAAACGTGCCAAGTGATTGTTTGGGCACTCATGTGAAAGACCAATGAATTGATCTAATTTAATCATGTTTATAAGGGAATGATTGAGCTTAAAATTCCTTGCTTCTATCTTAGGAGGAAGGATGACTCTATATTCCTCCAACAAAGGTGGTATTGCTTGGTCTTGCATCGGGAGCACCACATTACCACCTTGATTGGCGGCAGCCCGCTTGAACCACCGTATCTTTTTGGGCTTGCATGTTTGGAGGATATTGTAGGTTGAGTGGGTGATCGCCACCCTCAAAAGGTGGCACTTGGTTCATGTCCATGTTGAAGCATTCAGTGGATGCATGTTGTTGCTTTCATTATCTCCAAAGTGTAAGTTCAAGTTGTGGATCAAAGTGTCCAAGATTACCAATTGAACGTCTACTTATGCAAGGGCGAAGGACCTACAAACACAACAACAAACACTCTCAACAACGCAAATATGCAAGATTAGGACTAAGGATGAAAATAAAAGAAAAAGAAATGTTTGAACACACAAAAACTAGCTATGTCAATGGTAGAAACTCTAGATCCTCGGCAATGACGCCAAAGGCTTGTTAAGTATTTACTATGTCATAAGTATGCAAGTGAACGTATCGCTTATCAAGTAATAAAGGAGAGTTAGACTATCATCCCACTAGAACATAGGTTCCTAGCGATCAACGATGAACCTCAATGCATCTCTAAGAGAGGTGAAAGCGTCTAGCGAGTGAGGTGCACGCTGGTTCCCTTGAACGACTATGAGAGTCATGCAAGCAGTCTCACAACCTTGCATTCATTTCTAGATGAGGTTTTCCAGGTCAAGTTTATACCTAACCTCTCAAAATCAATAAAAAATGACAAGATCAATGGAAGGTGATCGGTAAAGCGAAGCACTAAGTTCAACAACCGAAACACAACCATAACAATGCATGAACACCTAAATTCAGGCATGGAAGTGATCACAACACTATTCTAACTACATCATAACCCTAATAGAGGGTTTACTTCATGATTTAGGGGAAAAGACAATACTTCAACACCTCATGTGTATACACGACATCATCAAATTCTAACACTAAACACTAAGGAAAAAGATAACCAAGGATGGTCTCCACTAATGAGATGATAAAGAATGATCCAAAATCTTCCTTGATCTTCCTTCCCCTTCAATGGATTTGAATTAATGATGAAAATGTCCCAAAACAATCACGAAACCCACCCACACTTAGGCTAAATCACAAGATCATAAAAATGTAGGAAGTGGTGATGTTTTCATATGGAAGTGGAAGGGCATTGCACCACCTGTGCTGCAGCACCACCCACAGAATGGCTCCAAGCTTTGGTTGGCCTTTTGACCCGCCTCTTCATGGTCAGGTTCAACCCGGACCTGCTTGTCATCTCGTTCAAGCCTTTTAATGCCAAATTGACCTCGTTTGACCTCCGTTTTCGACGTTCTTGGGCTCGCTTTGCTCCCCTTGCAATAAAACACATGAAAATGTATGAATCAATTCAAGGAAAGATGTAACACACAATTTAAATTCACAATTCGCCCAAAGACGCATAGACAACCGAGAAAGAAATAAGGTCGAATGTTCATAACTTTGTATATCATGCCTTAACGCAAATGTACATGTCATAGCAAGTAATAAAAATGAGTATGTGAGTTATCGTCCCACGAGGATTAGATCTAGTAACCGAAGTATGAATAGTATTCCTTGGGCTAAACAATGAAAACATGATGAGTTGTTACGTGATACTAAGGATTCTACTAACTAGACTAAGCTTATCGAAATCAACAACATAGCGATAGAAGATCAGTTCCAGATGTCAAAGGGAGTAGGCTCGTGACTTCATCTTTTGATTGTATGTAGTAAATATGTTGTTTTAATAGTTAATCATGAATCGGGGTTATAGATGAATCCCTAAGGTACAATCTATTCTCTCTCGAGTCTTAGACTATGTCAAACCAAATATCGCTTTTAACATCTCTCAATGAGAAGCCATAGCGGTATGATAACCATGAAATTCGAGGATTCCTGGCATAACTTGCACATCGTGCAAGCGATCTCTTGATCTCGTATTCAACATGTGGACATGTGGTCAAATTCTTGATACGAAACTATTCTCTCGGATTCAAATCATACCATAGATCATGCAACAAGTCATCAATTTGTCAAAGCATCAAGAACAACCACATATCATAGCAACAAAATAATCAAAACTAAATTAACAAAATAAGAGTAATATTAATACAAACTTGCAACTACATCACAATCCTAACAAAAGGTTTAGCTCATTATTCGAGTACTAAGACAATACAAAAAACACCTACTATGCATGGTTATCATCATAGTACAAGGGAAAATCAAAACAAGTCAAGAATGGTAAATCGATATTGAGATAGAATCAGTTTGCTCCGATAAAGTCCTTTGATGTAGCTTCTTTTAGTAGTGCCTCCACCCAAGAAATCTGCTCCAAACCCTAGGTTTTCATTAGTTATAGTCTATGATGATGGATGCCTTGATTTTGGGAACAACATAGAGTATTTATAGTCATTCAGGGTTGAGGAAAATACGATGCATGGCTGTACATGATGCTCGAGTGCTTTGTTCTTTTCACAGAAGTAGTGCTTCTGGGATTTGGGCATCGTGCTCAAGTATGGCACAAGATTACGCCCATGCGCTTCAGTCTTTTTTCTGAAGCAGTGTCTTCCCTATGAATTGGGCCCATCTTGGGATAACGCTATATTAGGGCACTTTGAGTGGCACCCTGAACCAAACACTTCGCTTGTTTCATTCTGCTTTGTCTATGCTCGATCACATTCCGTTTCCATCATCTTTTGACCATCCTTTTGCTTATTTCCTCCTATAAATCACACTGAGTTATCAAAGCTCACATGTATAGAAAATAGGATAAAAATGAAAATATGAATGTAAAGATGTCAATATAATACAAAAGAAGCGTGATACAATTCGGCTTATATCGAGCTAAAAATCGAACATGCACTTTTATGGCTCTAATCATAGCACTTGATTCATGTATTTTTCTATGTTTGCTACTCATCCCTCGAGATTTATTTTTTATTCAATGTGAGTAAGATTTTCTATGTTTTTTGTCCAAAATTATTTTTTTCCTAAGTAGATGTCACGATGAGCTCTTGAGAGGCGTAGGGGTCATTCAGTCGGGTCAATCAAAACAGGTACATTTGAAAAATTTTAGTTGTTTTCTTGTTATTGTAAATGTCAAAGATATGCAGTTTAAGGAGTGTTACTTAATATTTTGATAGAATTGTAGGCAAGAGACTAATGGCAGATCCCACCCCACAACGACTACCTCGGCTAGGTAGAGGCAATTTCCATGAGAATGGCCTCAAGGAGGACATGGAGGAGGAGCCATACCATCTCTATATGTGAGCCTTCGATTGTCTATGTCAATCGGTTGCTCCACCAGCCGCTCCATGTAGGTCATGTATGTCACTACTACACCCTCCCTCGGCTCCCTCACCAGTGCCTTCTCCTGCAGTTTCTTCTTCACATAGATCATCATCTCATTCATCCGTCCGGTATGACTATGATGATCGATATGAAGGTGGCCGTCGTCTTGGGCTTACCCTGGACCCCGATGGCCTTTGGTATATATTTTGTGTTTTGAGTCTTTTTCAATTCAAATTTCATTGTAGTATTTTTGTTCATATCATGCACTAAATAATTGTAGCCCTTGGACGTGTTGGACAGACATTCCCACATGGGCTCCGGACAAGATGTTTGCATTTGTTTTGGTAAGATCATAGAAAAACATCTTTGTATCTCTTCAATTTTTTTCCTTAATATGTAATTGTGATAGAATTTTTTTTTCCGCAAGACCTATATCATTGGAGTCACGAGATCGGGGATATGGTGTACGAAGTATGGAGGGGATGGATGATTGATTATGTCAAGGACCATGTGTACAAGCAGAGGAGGGTTATTCTGAAAGCTAGGAAAGTTCCTTGGATTGACGAGGAGACAAAGGCCCAACTGAAAGAGCTTTGGATGAAGGATCCTAAGTTCAAGACCCGATCAGAACATGGTAAGGGAAATAAGAAGCATGAGGAGGCGAAGCACCCCGAGGGATCAGTATTGATAATCCATGTCGTCAAGAAGATGGTAACTATCATAATTAAAAGTTTCAATTAATCCATTTCATCATCATTTTTTTTTGGAATGATTCTCTTTGTTTATTTTATTTATTCTTTGTAGGAAAAAGAGTTAAAAGCGGAAGCCAGCAAAGATGGAGGTGTTTGAAAAAATACACCAAGAAGGAGCAGAGCCAAGCGAGGTGGTTTGGTACGACGAGAGATCCATGGAGATGGTGTTAACTTGACTTTGATCTTTATTAGATTATAGTCTTTTTCAATTTTTATGTTTTGGTTTTTCTTAACTAGTTGAATTTTTTTATTTAATCAAATACCAAACTAACATACTTTATCCATGCTTTTTTACAGGCTCACTACTCCGTACTGTAGAAGAAGATCATGGATCAGTTGCTTGTGGAGAGGGAGCCCGATACAGAGCTAACTGAGGAGGCGATCAGTGACGTACAGAGCCAGACGTAACTCCGAGCGATGGCGTATAAGAAGTGGCACGTCTATTGACTTGGCTCAGCCAGCTCAATGTTCTACTCGAAGGACTTTGTGTCCTCGCTAGTTGGACGATGATCGAGACCAGTTAAGTCACCGTAATGGAGGAGTCCAATGCTACCTTGAGTACAAAGGTTGAGCCTCTTACACAGGTGGTGAAAGGCTTGACGCAACGACTTAATCAGTGCGGTAGCAAATCCGTTTGATCCACCTCCTCATAATCCCTGGAATCCACCACCACCACCCCATGTGAGGGAGCAGACTAGCTTATTTTAGTCATCGGTTTAGCATTTTCTGGATTGATGTTTATATATTCTGGTGGAATTTTGGTTTCATGATGTTATTTGTAACTTGTTATTCGAGTGGAATACATTTGTTAGAAATTTATTCGTATTAAATGATGGTTTGCCACCCCAAAACATGTAATTTGAGTGTTTGGTTGTTTGTATGTAGCATATGGAAATCAATTTTCAGCAATTTTTATTTCCAAATTTTCAGGTTCGCGATGGAAACTGTTGTAAACGTTTCCTTCCACAGGTTCGCGATGGAAACTGTTGTAAACGTTTCCTTCCAAGAAATATGGTTTCTATCATAAAATCACAGTCCCGTCACAAAATCTGCGAGATGACAAATTTACAACGAAATTATTCCTGTCACTAAGATCATTGGAAAACCTTTAGTGTCTGAATTGACATCAGTCATAATTTTGTGACAGATCAGTCACAAAGTTTCAATAGAAAATCACAAAATTGGTTTTGCAACTAAACTATTAGTTACTTCTTTTTCTAGTCGTAAATCCATCGCGAAAGATTGTTTGCGATGCATTTGTGATTGGAATAGGGTTTAGCTAATTCCAATAATTTTTGTAGCGGAAATTTTCTGGAAGGATGATGATAGCACCTATAACCTTTTTGGATCGTCGAATGTGCTATGAAAATGCATTTGAGACTTCTGGGTTCAAGTTTACTACGAAATTGATGATCTCGAATGATGACTTATAAAATTTATCGTTAAATTGTGAAATAATACCGAGGCACCAAAGTTATCTTCACAAGAGCGATCGGGTTTTTAATAAGCCTCCTATGTGATCGAGAAAGGGGGGAAAATATCACGGGCATTATACGTATTGCGTGGTAAGAGTTGAGAAAATAAAACTATAACACTCAATATTAAGTGATATATGTACATATATATAAATATACTCTTTTACGATAAAAAACAAGAAGCAATATTATCGTAAAAATACAAAGACATACTGATATAAATCTTTTACATTGAAAATTTAAAAGCAAGGAATTCTTAAGCACTAATGCAAGTTAAGCAAAAAGTACTTAATCGCACGAGTATATTTTTTATATAAATCCTTAAAATTGCTAATTTGTCTCAGTTTACGCAAGACCGTCACAATACCCCATCTAGACATAACCTTTACTAATTTGTCTCAATTTACGCACGACCGGCATAACACTCCATCTTGACGTAACATTTAATAATATTAATTGCTTTTATCCATTTCTGAGCCAAGTTTCACATTTTTCCCGCCATAAGCTTAACGAATAACGTAATGACCCTTCTAGCGACATCGCTTCAACTGCCCATCGTCCTCGACTACCTCTATCTTTAAACCGTACCAACATAACATATCAATCACACATAAGGGATTGGTAAATGGGTTAGGTTACCTGTCCAACGAGATTTTTCATGACGATGAAGAGAGCAAGACAAGGTGAACTGGGCTGCCGGCTCTATATGGGCCCGCTGTCTGCCCTGTTTGGGCCACTGTGGTTGTTGCCCCCTAGTGTTTGTTTTGCTCAAGCCCATCGTTGGCCCAATCGGCCTGTCGTGGCAGATGGAAGACAAGGTGGTGGCCGGTGATGTTGATGGTGAGAGAAAAGAAAGAGGGTAAGAGGTGTTCTCTCGATCCGTCCATGCACGGTAAGGCTGTTGACGAGTTTTGGAGTCGATGGTGGTGGTCTCTGGTGATGGATGGCGGTGGCGATGGGTGTGAGGTGATGGTTTTACGGTGATGGCGAGGTGGGTGAGAAGTTGACGGTTGTGGGTGGCGATGATAGAGACGGAAGGTTACAGGAAGGAAGGAAAAAGAGGGATGGGTGTGGGAAATTTCAAATGCGGGGGTCCCATTTGTTTTTATCCCTTTTTTAATATTTGGTAACAAATATCTCCTAAACTAACTTGATAAATTAAAGTTGTTTAACCATAATTATATATGGCGTTTATCGATCATAGAATTATCCCCTAGTTAATTATCGTCCTATCATATCCGCTCAATTCTTTTATCAAGTCTTAACGTTCGCATATTCAATTTTATCATAATAATGATCGTTAAATTATCATTACTTTTCATTATTTGTACTTAACGTTCTAACGTTAATATACATTATTGTAACGCTAAACGTTGTATGAACGTTAATTTTCATCATTTCTAATTAACGTTCTTACATAAATCAAATATATTCGTATCGACGAATATTTAATAGCTCTAATTTTCATCGTTAAAGAAAATATTTTTTGACGTACATTAAATATTTTACGCAGAGTAATCCCCCTACATTTATACATATAATTTTATGTTTATACATATGTTTTTATATTTATACATAAAGTTTAATTAATATAATTTTCTCAGGTATTATAAAAGGTCACTAAGCGGTAAAACATTATAGAGACAGCGATGTTAAAACAACGGTGCCACTTTGGAGGCATCCCAAGCTCATTTAAGCATTCATGTAGTTGAGTTTTGGTTGGCTTAGAAGAGTCTTATTAAATATGGTGATATAAAAAAAAATGAAGTGATTCCAAACTTCATTTTAATCCAAACGCGTCCCAAACAAATGTTATGAAGTGTTTATTCTAGTTTGGGGACATTGAAAACTTTTTCGAGATGAAAACTAAGTCCAAAACCTGGAATCCTGGTTGTCACGGGTAGGAGAGTGCCTATCATGGCCATGACAAATGGACAATGCATAGGGCTGGTTCTTTTTGGAATGTCGTGCGGGTGACACGGTTCTGGAAAGATTTTGAATGCTCTGTTCTTCACATTTTCATCCCATTTTCTTTACTCAAATTCCTAAAAATGATTTTTCCTCAACAAAAAATCATCAAATCTCAACCAAACTTCGTGATTCTCTTTTCTACACTTCATAAAATAATTATCTACATTCGTTCCATATAATTTACATTCTTGATTCATCAGAAAACAACTCCAAATCCAACAAAATTGGAACCCCAAACCCTAAGTCCAAAATTTTCAAATCTCATTATTTAGTTTCATTCAACACTGTAATATACTCCATTGGCTTGGGAGATCAACATCCATGGCATGATTAGGGTGATATCGTGTTGTTGAACGCATTTTGAAGATTTGGAGGGTAAGGGTTTTGGAGTTTGTAGGGTTATGATCGATTTTTGGGGTCATTGTCGGGTTGTGGTTGCCTACTTGATTTTGAAAGATGATGAACGTAGTAAAGAGGCAAAAGATCACCACGGCAAGTACTAGTAGAGCCTGTGCACATCGGGAAGTGTTTACACCGTACCCTAAGCGTGTACATTTGATCAAGAGGTATGAAATTGATAGATAGGAGATTTGGTAAAGAGATCGATGGTATAGACGAGATGGTTGGATGTGCGGGATTACACGAGCGTAGAAGTTTGGATGACATCTTGTGGATGGATGAAAGATTTGGTTGGGAGGATTTTTTAACCAACCAATGAAGGAAATACAAGCAACTAACACTTATGGTGTTGACCACATTGAGTGTGGGGATTGATGAGGTTGATTGGGAGTCTACTAAAAATGATTGGAATAAAATAAGCCTCCAACTTGCGAATGTGAGGCGTGAGATGTCTCTTGCAGAGGCTGGAGAGGTGTATGGCTTCAAGAATGAAGGGGAGAAGGCTTGGGGACGTGGATATTTAAGTTTTTTTTTTATTTTGTTTTGAGTAATTTCATTAAAAGTTTTGCAAAATTGAAAAAAAATTGGAAAATCAAAAACAAAAAAAATCGAGAAACAAAAAATTGTATTTTTTTTAAACCATGGCTTGAGCATATTAAAAGGATGCAGATTATTTATATGATTATTACACTAGCATATGTAGTTTGAGCATCATTTCTAAGGAAGTTTACATTCTAGCTATAACATTCTATTATTTTCCTATGATACAACTCTTTCTTGTGTAGATAATACTTTTGTTGTGACTTGAACTGCAAATAGACATTTAAAAAAAAAACCTCCATGTTCCCCCTTTATGCCTTCTATTGTTATATCCATCGATTATAGGGGAGCGTAGTGTGAGTTTAAGAAAAATATTTTTGGCTTACAAATCATCCATTTTCATGGTGACCCTTATGCTATTTTTTGTTACGGAGCATGTTCTAGACCTACTCATCAATAAAAAAAAGAAAAAAATATTAAAAAAAGAAAAATAAATTGCCAAAGCAATTCAAAACAAGCACAAAGTTTCAAGTGCTATGTTCCTTACCTCGGTAATCAAAATTATCATCTACGGATAAAAGGAGGGCATAATATTTAATAAGATGAGCTGGGATAAAACAAAAGATTCATATCTAGTAGGAAATTTTGATCTCCTTTGAGATGATGGTTATTTTAGGAAAGAGTCACGTCAGACGCATTTTTGACTATATAGAAGTAACGAGGATGGAATACAATGCTTATTGAAAATCAATTTCAAAAAACATTTTGTCTTGCTACACCATGGGATTATTTGCGAGGGTGTAAAAGATCATGTAAAAGGTATGATTTGAGGAGTAATTTATATGTTGTAAATAGGGATGATGGATGACTTTAGAATGTTTGGCTCCTTCGACATATATTTAGGGTAAATGATCTTTTGCGTGACTTGCACTCTAAGTACGTTATTACTCAAGCTATGCAAATTTTTTTATTATATCTCATTTAATTGAGTCTTTTGTCTTGCTCGAGGACGAGCAAAAGTTAGGTTTGGGGAAGTTTGATGAGTGTGAAAGCACTCATATTTTTATAAGTTAATTGCTTTGTTTTATGTACATTTTGTATCATTACTTTGTGTCTTGTGTTTAGTTTAGTCTTGGAACATTGGTACTTATATTTGTTCATTTTTGTCACAGATTTGATCGAAAGAAGATCTTTTGCACGAGTTATGAAAAGCGATCAAAGTATGAAGATCCCTTTATGAAGTATTTTTGTGATTATAAAGACATGGAGGCTAAATGATGCATTTGCTGTTGTTTTCTAAACTTAAAAACATTTTTTAGATGTATTACGAGCAATAGAAAAAGTTAAGATGAATTTCGAAGTAAAACGGGATGAACTTAACATGTCCTATATCTGTCACGGGCATGTCAAATTTGTCACGCAAGTCACGGATCCCCTGGAGGAAAGTTGAGGAGATCACGATCGTCACGGGCATGATGGCCCCTATCACGGGCATGTCATGAATAATATGCCAATATATTTAGCCCGAAATTTAGATTTTTCACCATGTATCTTTCTGTTATTTGTTTTTCTATAAATGTGGACGTTATATCCATGATACATAGATAATTTTATCAGTTTTTTGTTAGATCTTAGGCCACAAAAATCTAGGGTTTCTCACTGACTTTCTTCTTTGCTTACGAATTGTCGGAATTGTAATTCAATTGGAGATTCAAAGACTACTCTTCATTATTGTTCTTCAATCAAGTATAGACCTTTAACTCTCTCTTTTGATGATGTGTCCATTACTTGATATTTCAACCATGTTTATGTTGTTTAATTCAGTCATGAGTGAGTAGATCTTTGGTAGGAGACCTAATAATGAAGTTCAAGTAAAAGGATTATGAGATTATGGACTTAACATGATTGAAACCTAATTTGTTTATTCTATGATTGTTGTAAAAGGTTTGAACTTTACTTAGTTAACAAATAATACAACTTGGATTGATCACCTAGGTTGTGTTAAAGTGTTAATTATGCTAATGACACTAGTAGTATCTAATCAAAGTGATACATTCTCTTTTAGTCATGAATTGATTAGAACCTTTTGCATGTAAATTGAGAAAAAAAGTGCCTTTTCTATTGATGCTTATTTGATTTGTTCCTATTTGATGCAACCTTATTAGTTTGACATATATATTATCTTTTGGTATGTTGGATCAATTTGGTTAGGTTTAGTATACATTGTCATTTGATAGTCAATAATTTAGAGAACGTAATATAAGAGACTCTAATTTTATAATCAAACCAATCATTGAACAAATCAACTTATTAATCACATCAATTGTTATTAATGACTAATTCCCTATGCTAGATTGGATTTATGAAATTTTCTACACTTTAATCCAATAGTTTACAATCACACTAGAAACACATAACTTAGTAATTTAATTGCTTTCTTTGTTCTTATTACTTAAACTTTGTTTTTTATATGGAAACATCCCCCCACCCCCTCCCCCGCCAAAAAAAAAAAAAAGTTTACTACACAATCCAAGGTATGATTAGATTAGTAATTAGTTTAGATCATTTGCACAATTATCTCTCTGGGATCGATCCTTACTTCCAGTACTATATTAATTTAATTAATTAATACTGAGAGTGAGTGAACTTAAATACTAATTTTATACTTCAGGCGGCAGTCGTATCCACGAGTCTGTGCCCTACATAGTCTCATTATAATAGCGAGGCTTATCACTATCAATAAAAAATAGATATATTACAGGTGTGATAGTATTGACGACAAATTGAGAGTGTAATTAATATTGAGAATGAGTGAACTTAAATACTAATTTTATACTTTAGGCGACAGTCATATCATTCTTCCACTCCACGAGTCAGTGACCTACAGAGTCTCATTATAATAGCTAGGCTTATCACCATCAATAAGAAATAGATATATTGCATGTGTGATAGTATTGACGACAAATTGGCTATAAACAGATATTTTAGAGGTCTTTTTTTCATTTGAAATATGGCTAATTCTCTTTTTTCATTTTATATGTGTCTGTTGGTCTTCACGTGACGACAGTCAAGCTAGACTTATTGCTCCAAGTAATGTGAACATTTCCATTCAGACTTGGCGTGATTGTATTCAAGGAGAAAGTCAAATCTTTGGTGATGTCAAGGAGTTTCGGGTCATTTTAGAAACTATGTGATTGCAATAAACCATGATTTCATCTTCACAAAAAATGACAGCGAGAAGGTAATTGTTGTTTGCTCAAATGAGGCTTGCAAATGGTGTGTCTATGCTACAAAGTCCAAGCTATCAAGGGAGTTCTTTATATGTCGTTGTAATCTGACTCATCGTTGTGAGATTGGTTTTTCTAGTAGAGGACATCTTATAGCAAAGTCGGCATGAGTTTTAAATATTGTGAAGAGGAAGTTGAGACAGACTCCAAGTAATAGGTCGGTTGAGATTGTGTCTGACATTCAATGAAAATTATGGTGTCCAGCTTCAATATCATCATGCATGGCATGGCAAAGTAGTTGCATTAGGAGACATCCATGGTAAAGCTTGATGCTTCTTTGATCAGCTTAGATTATACTGTCATATCTTGAAGGTCCCTGATTCAGGAAGCCTAATATAGTACGAACTCGAGACAGGTACTTCTCGGATCAAGCGATTGTTCATTTGTTCTAAAGCCTGATTGATCAGTTTCGTGAGTTATTGAAGACCTGCTATCTTCATGGATGGAACATTCCTCAAAAGTAGGTATAGAGGCTGCCTCTTGTTTCCCACCGCGAAGGATGCTGAGGGTGGGATTTTTTCGATTGCTTTTGGTGTCGTTACCGTCGAAAACAATGTGAATCGGGAATGGTTTTGCATGCAACTTGTTAATGCACTATTACCCTTCAATGGTGACAATTAGCTGCGATATGTATTCTTCTCCGATCATCACAGTAGACTTCTCCAAGCCATTTCATTGTGCTTTCCTAGTGCTCATCGTTCATATATCTTCATCACCTTGTTAATAACTTCAAGAAAGAGGTTGAATTCTAGCAAAAAAATAGAAAATACAAAACTTTATAATTGATCGTTTTCATTATAAAATTCTTGATTTGTTTTATTCATGGTAGGTACTAAATTGGTGGAGTGTTTTCAACAATTGTGCGTATGTAATGACGATGGTCGAAATTTAAGATTAACATGGACAAGATTTTGGAGACGATGCCGAATGCTCATGAATTCATTGTTAACTCAAATCCAGAGTGTTGGTCAAATTTGATGCAAAGCTTCAATAGGTGGATTCGAGTCGCTCGTCACCTATCAATCATAACAATGGTGGATAAGATTCATGTCCAAATCATGAAGCTCATGAGCGAAAGATGAGAAAGAAGGTTTGAAGACCACTTGGTGTTGTGCCCTGCAATAAAAGAAATTGAGAAAAGCATACAAAGGGAGTCGTGAACTAAACCTTGTTCGTGCTAACCGTACAACATTTGAGGTTGTTGATCAAGAAAAAACACATGGTGTGAACTTAATGGCTAGGCGTTGTAGTTGCAGAGCATAACAGGTACATTGAGGTGAACATGCATGTGCGTGCATTGAGGTGAACAATGAAGCTTTGCATATCTATTGTGATAAACACTTCACAATTGACAGTTATAGGATTTCCCACAAGGAGATCATCAATCCGATGCCGAATAGACCTACACAGTTTTATTTTCAACACAACGAGAACCAAATATCGATAATCTCACCTAATGTTTCTTCACGGTCGAGGACATGAAGAATCCACTAAATCACAAATCAAACCCACTCACTTGCTACGGAATGAAGGAAAAAAAAAACCCAAGTTAATGATCGGTTGTTTTAATTACTATTTAAAATTGGATAAACCAAAAACAGTAACAAAAACGAAAAACCAGTAATGAAAAAAAAAATCACTTTACAAAATAAAATGATTTTATTTTAAAAAAAATAGTAAATATTATACTAAGATGAAACAGGAAACATAAAACCCTTTTTTTTGGTTTTTTTCTACGTTTGTTTCATTTGTTTAAAAAATAAAAAACAAGAAACAAAAACCAGAACTAATACCAAATAATTTTATTTCATCAATTAAAAAAAAACAAAAAACAAATAAGGAGAATAAAAGTAATACCAAACAGGTCTTGAGTTTCTTAATCATGATATCAACTCAAAACATTGTACTCGTTTCGTCCCATAATATAAGCAACATTTTGCTTATTTCAGATGTTTTACAATATATGCAATATATCATTGAGGACAGTTTGTCCTTCGAGTAGAACATGGAGCTGGCAGATCCAAGACCATACACACACCCATTGTTGCACCCAACTTCCTGGAGGTACACTTGGCTATGTGCATCGTTGATCTCTTCCTCAGGCTGCATCTCCGCAAACAATCGATCCATGAGCTTCTTCTCTAGTACGGAGTACTGAGCCTAAAAAAAAAAAAAGAAACAAATACAACTCGGATACTTGCTATTTGATTGAAAAAAATAATTCAAATAGTTATTAACAAAAAAAATTATCTAGAGGTATAATCTTTTTTTTAAAAAAAAAAAGTAAACTCATCACCATACGAAGTATGTAGGAACCTTTTCACTTAACAAAATATCAAGATAATCACCATCTACTATAACACATCGCACTATCTCTTCCACAATGGCTATAGTAACCCCATTACCACCGAAAAATATTCTTTCTTCATCAAATTCAACAAAAATCCAACACACACATGAATCAATTATCTATATGATGGGATGGAGGGATTATTGATTTATTTGGAACATCTAATCACGGCTGTACACGAACCGAACAATTTGCGAACTGTTCGAGTTTGACTAGATTAAGGTTTGATTCGACTCGAATCCATTAGTCGACTCAAGTTTTACTCATGTGTTCATGAGTAAGATTGAATTCGAACGAATGGTTCGATTGAAATTAATAAATTAACAATTATACATAAGATAATGTAGAATTTCAATCATAAAATCGTTAAGCCTATTGAACATTGATTGCAATGAGTTTAGCAATTTATTTTTGTTATTAAACTATATATGATTTATCGTGTTTCTTATTAAGTCCTATTATAGTGTTGATTCATAAGTTTGATAATATCAATTATATATGCATATATAAGTAACAATTGTTCAACCTTTTATAAGTTTGTTAAGAGTCATAGTTCATAATAGTTGATAGGCTTGCAGGCTGCTAATATGGCATTCACGTAGTAGATTTTTTGTTTCAGTGGTTTGGTAAAGAGCTCGATGGAGATCCTTGAATATGATTATATGATCTTATGTTATTATGTGTTTCTTATTTATCTTCATTGGTTTTCTCTTTTGAAGAACATTTTTATTCGTTGATTAACAGGTTTTTGAAATGTTTGATGCGTATCTTAGTAGATTTTTTTTATGATGAGTAACATTACATGAGTATAAGTTATAAACAACAATTAAATTTTTAAGTAACATCGATAAATATAATTGAATTCGACTCCAACATGACTCAATTCGATATTCGATAAACTATTCGAAAAATAATTCGAAAATCGAGACAAACTCAAATTCATTTCTAGCATGAATTTTTCATTAGTGTTTGAGATCTAATGATGTTCGACCCGTAACGAAAAATCAAAGTTAGAGATTGAATTCGTTGATACTCAACTGGGTTTGGATTGTGTACAGTACCCACCTCACGCACCCGAACACCCGCCGGCCCAACAACAAAGCTTGATCCGTATGCGAAAGGTGTAAAGAAACGAAAGGGAGATGAGAGAGGAAATGATGGGGCATCAGATCTCGCGCTGCTCTTGATTCCTTTGTTCCCTTCACCCTTCCCCTTCTCAGTTCCCTTTCAGACTTCAAATTTCCCAGATCAGTAGGCCAATTTCGGCCGTTCTCCATTTTGCGAGAAAATTTATTTCCATACCTTCTCGGAAACTTTGGGTATTTGATCTGATCCGAAAGGAAGAAGAAAGCTCAGCGCGGGGAAGATGACGGAGGGCAGAGGATTCCAACTCGGGACTGTTGGGGCGTTGACGCTATCAGTAGTTTCTTCGGTGTCGATTGTGATCTGCAACAAGGCACTCATGAGCTCCTTGGGTTTTCATTTTGGTCAGCGTGCCCTTGTGGCCTCTGTTTTCTGTTTGATTTCATTTGGATATTCGTATGGTGTTGCGTGTTTTGGACGACCTCTTTGTTCTTGGGATTGACTCCACTTTTGGAGGTTTTAATAATTTGATTGATTGAGAAAAATGCGTGTTCTGCGAGAGAGACATTGACATGAGCCTGCTTTTACGTGGCTAGCCACATCAAAGTGTATTGATGGTGGCGGTGGTTGTTTGAATTATTGTTTTTGGGGTTGTTGTCATAGTGCAATATGTTGGCCTCTGCACTGGGTGACGGTAGGAGGCAAAGGCTGTGAGGGGAGTTCGATGTTTGAGGTTTGTGGAAGTTGATATAAATTGATGTGATCCGCTTCTTAGATTCGCCAGTCTATGTACAATCCTGTAACTTCTTTGTAGCATTCCTAGTAGCCATTCTAATTTGTGTTGATCGAAACTGCTGGTTTATTTTTCAGTCGAGTCTTTAAGAAATCCTGGGAGTATGAGTCACTGAGCATGTTTGAGTAAGTCTTTGAGTTGCTTTCCTTGTCGTGATGTAGATCCTCCTGTTGAACATCAATCTGGTGTATGACATGAATTCTCTTTTGAGTTGTGTTCTAGATGTTGAAGCTGACTGTGTCTTGGCAATATTCTTTTTTCCTTTTATTTCGGTTTTGATAGTTTATTTCGTAATAAATTCTGTCAAAGACATCCTGGTAATTGTTTCAAAAGGAAACAACCTCTCTGTTTGCAAGGTTAGGTTGTGCCTCCTCCTTTCCCAGACTGCACTCTAAATGGGAGCTTGGGACATTATGTAACTTGAGTTTAGTTTAGCACTTTGAACTGTTTGATGTAATTTTTCAAATTGTTATGATGCTCTATGGATCAAAAAAAGAAATATAGAAGCACTACTATGTTGATTCTTTTACCATAGCAATTGACCTACAGTAAAAAATAGGTATCACGGTGAGTCTGTGTCAGTAAATTTTTTCAGCGAAATAGAAATTCTGTAATACTCTATCTATCCCATTGGAAATTACAATGGTTTGACCAGGATTGGGTTTTATGTGTGTATGTGTTGAGTTTTTGGTACATTACCCTAAACACCCCTTGTTTTTGTGTGGGTAGTGGTCCTTATTATAATATCTGAAAGATGAGTTCCTGGAGGATAATGTAGCAGTGACAGGGTATTTTGAAATTTTATTGGGAAAAGTTTCCAAAGAAGGAAATGTTGCATTAATGTGGGACGACGCAAAATGATGGACACTGTAGATTATTAGTATAACGTATGTGTCATTGAGAAAGAGCAATAAATAAAATATTATCGAAGAGATAATAGAGTACTTATAGGCTACAATAGATGGGACTTCAATTAAATAGGCCAACTAACCAAAGAGCCTAAATCCTAACATTCTCCCTCAAGTTAGGGCATGCATATCAAATAGACCCAACTTGTGATAAATATATGAAATACGTCCACATCAAAAGAGGCTTTGTAAAGATATCTACTAATTGATCCTCAGAATGTGTGTGTATAACTTGATATTGTCGTCTTTCACCTTTTCTGGAACAAAGTGACAATCTACCTCTATGTGGCTCCTTCGCTCATGAAACATCGGATTGTTGGCAATATGAATAGCTGATTGATTATCACAACGAAGAACAGAAGTCAGTCAGAGGCAAACCTATTTTGGCCAGCAACATGAGAACCCATTAGAGCTCCCCCGTATAATTCGCCATAGCATCGTACTCATCATCTACACTAGAACGAGAAACAACTGGTTGTTTCTTGCTCTTCCATGCCACCAGATTACCTCCAAGAAAAACACAATATCCTGAGGTCGACCTGTGGTTCGTAACACATCTAGCACCATCTGCATCAGAATATCCTTCTACTTCCAATGCTCAAGATCCTCTTCATATCCAGCTATATCAAGATGCCCACGGTTGCGAAACACAAGCCCTTGCCCAGGTACCCCTTTCAAATAACGAATAATTTTGCAAAATAGCTTTCCAATGAGTGGTACAAGGAGCACCAAAAAATTGGCTCACAACACTTATTGAAAGGGCGATGTCAGGCTAGTTATGGTAAGATAGTTTAATTTATCAACTAAACGATGACTTTGCTGGATTATGCAAAAGCTCACCATCTTCATTATCAAGCTTCTCTACAGGATCCATCGGCGTATCGCTTGGCTTAGCGTCATGTAAACAACCTTCTTTCAAAACTTAAAGGGCATATTTTCGTTGGGACAAAGGAATCTTACCATCAGAATATGCAACTTCTATGCCAAGAAAAATCTTAGTACGTCCAAATCTTTTGTATTGAATTGTTGTTGCAAAAAGTTCTTGAGCCGTTGTATGCCATCAGTATCGCTACCTGTAACAATAATATCATCAATATAAACAACCGTGATGATCAAACCTGAAGAGGATGACATGCTGAAGACCGAGTGATAAAACTACACTAATGCATGCCAAAAGAAATAACGGCATCGTTAAAGCGATCAAACCAAGCACGAGGAGACTGTTTAAGCCTATGTATAACTTTTCGCAGAAGACACACCTTCTCTCCTGAGCAACAAACTCAGGTGGTTACTCCATATATATCTCCTCCTGAAGATCACCATGAAAAAGAAGTATTGTTGACATCGAGTTGATATAGAGCCCACTGGAACCTTATTGCTAAAGAATAAAAACCCGAATAGAAGAGATCTTGGCTACTGGAGAAAAAGTCTTGTCGTGATCCACCCCATAACCTAATTATAGCCCTTTGCAATACGTCTTGTCTTTAAACGTTCAACAGAATCATCTGGATTATGTTTGACAACAAACACCCAACGACAACCAATCGCCTTTCTCCTAGGAGGGATCGAAATCAGATCCCAAGTCTTATTACGATACAACGCCTCCATTTCTTCCTCCATGACTCGAGCCCAATTTGGATGAGCCAAAGCTTCCTGGACGCTACCTGGAATCTTTACAGATAATGCAAGAGAAGACACAAAAAATAGATATTTTTTGGGACAAATTATGATAAGACACAAAATGGGCAAGAGGATATCGAGATCGAATATAATGAGCGATAGGAGACTATTTGGCATTGGAGGAAGGTAGCGGATCAGAAATGGATTCCGGTGGTGGTGGTTGTTAATCATTGACTGGTGCTAAAAGACACCATATAGCTTGGGGATCAGGAGTATACACCTTTAAGGGAGTTGGTATTGAGGTCCTGGACTCCGATAAGACCAATGAATCATCAGGTGGTATCTTAGGCTCCAAAACAACATGTGGGCAACGTCGATACCTGAGCCGATTTAGAGATTGATGTAACTCTAAAGTATGCTTGATCCTCGAAAAATGTCACATCAGCAGAAACATACTCACGTCAACGAGTAAGACTTTAACACACATAACCTTTATGTGTACGAGAATAACCAATAAACACACATTTTTCAGCATGTGGGGACAATTTATCCAATCTAGAAAATACGGAATGGACAAAACACACATATCTAAAGACTTGAGGATAAATAGATCATTACGGGCGATCAAGATGGTGGAGAGAATAAGGAATACCTCCCTTCAACACAGATAAAGGAAGTCGATTAATAAGATAACATGCAGTGAGGAGTGTCGGACCCTAAAAAGACTTGGGCATATTTGTATGAAGAAGATACCATGCAACATCGAGCAAATAACGATTTTTACATTCAACAATACCATTCTGTTGTGGCGTGTGAGCATGAGAACTTTAATGTAGAATTCCATGAGAGTTAAGAAATGAATCAATTTGAGTTGATAAAAAATACTCACGAGCATTGTTAGTGCATAAACATTTCACAGAATATCCGTATAGTGCATACTTCACTATAAAAAATATAAACCGATTGAAAAATTGTAATTTGATATTTTATTAAATGTAACCAAGTTGAACGACTATAATAATCAATGAATGTAACAAAGTAACAAAAACCAAATGAAGACTTTATACTTGGCCCAAACATCAGAATAAACTCACGCAAAATGGTTGAGATACACGACTCGAAACCCGAGATTGAAAAGACGCACGATGATGCTTTTCTAACTGACACGTCTCACATTGGAACAGAAGATTAGACTTCGTCACAAAAGGGAAATGACTGAGTACTTCTACTAATGGGAGACCATGTTGGCAATAAATTCTATAAATGAAATCCAAATCATTATTCTGAACAGCTGCCGTTGCAGTAAGAATATCGTTGTCCAAAAGATATAGTCTACCAGCCTCATGCCCACCGCTTATCCAACGTCCAGTCTTCCAATCCTGGAAACAACATAAAGATGATGATAAAACAAATTATGGGATGAGGAACTGACCAATAATAAATTGTATGAAAATTGTGGGACATGATACACAAAAGATAAGTTTGAGAGGGACTCAAAGTAACAATATATGTACCGGTCACCTTGGAGTGAGAGCCATCTGCCAAGGTGACTGAAGTAGAAGGAACAAAAGATGAGGAGGAAAATAGACAAGAATGGCGTGTTATGTGATGTGTAGCATCAGAATCGACAATCCAAGGACTAGAATGTGAAGTAGAGGACAAAAGGCACGTAGATCCCTTAGGTTGTTCATGTGTCAAGGTAGCTACAGGTTTAGCAATGACATAATGTTGTCGTGCTTAAACCAAGTCATCATTCTCCGCATGGATCAAATTTACCATACTCTGCTCAATAGAATCAGAACCATCTGCCTCTCTATCAACTGATACATAAAGAGCGCACAACTCAGGTTGAAGACCATAGCAATAGTCAACTATATGACCAGTAACCACGACTAGAACTATCGGAGTTCCTACTTCCAAGACCACGACCACGAGGCATTGATCCACCACGAGCTATAATAACATTGTTATCAGAAAGAACCGAAGATTTTGAAGTAGGAGTATAACGAGCTGCTCGAGAGAATACTTCCTTTAAAGAAGACAAAGTATCCAAGGAAGTAATTTGTTGTCGAAGAGCAATATGATCTAAACCAAGTCCACGAAAAAAGAGAACCACCATCATATCAGCTTCTCGCTTTTACATCTCAGCAACTGTAGTAGTAGGAGGAAAATAAGAGTCCAATCGCCGATACAAAGAGGAGAAATGAGCATAATACTTAGCCAAACCAGCATCATTGGTTTTAGCCTCAAACAATGTCTCCTAGGTATCACAAACCCTATTGATATTATATTTTCCAAAATAAAGTATCGCACATTTTGTCCACATCTCTCGAACTGTAATACAAATCATAAATAGGTGTCAAACAAACTCTATCATACTATCCCATAGCAAATTGCGCAAAGAAGTTATTCTTCATTCATCAAGAGTAGTTGCATCAGAAGGAGGTTCTCCGTCAATCCACTTAGACTGACGATTAGCAAAGATAAAGGTGGCCGCCGTCGATCAAGTAGGATAATTTGTTCCGCCCAATTTCACCAAATTGGTATGTAATCCAGTTATTCCAAACATGGGGTTTGAGATAGAAGAAACATTAGAAGATATAACAACACTTACTCTAGAAGAACTTGTCATAAAAGAACTGAATGAATCAAAAGACATCGTCACGAATCAATAGTAAAGCGACAAACTCAGACCCTGTAATTATCCACCGACTATCGCAACTTCAAATATGCACGAGCAGAAAACAATTCACCCACATCACCACTACGATCACTTGATTACCACATAAACTTATGGTTGTCGATATAACGAGTCAACCACATCACCACGCACGAACACCACAAGGATATATAGCAAACAAGAAACACCAAAGTTCGAGAAATTCCATCCAACGAAGTAGAATTGGAGTCCGTGAGGACATCGTACGGAACCATTGTAATGAGATCCTGCAGCGGCTTTCTATGATTGTGCATGTTTTATTTTTTATTTTATTTTTGGAAACTAGGGTTTTGGAACTAAGGTTTTGATTTTGGTTGCTTTGATACTATGTAATTGATAAAGAGCAAAAGTAAAATATTATTGAAGAGATAATAGAGTATTTATATGCTACGATAGATGGGCGTATTAGTTAAATAGGCCAACTAATCAAAGAGCCCAAATCCTAACAGTATGGATCATGGATGCATTCCAATCATTAGGGATAAGATTCTGTATCAAATAGACAAAAGTTGGGTAGCTACTGCAAATTGAAAGGGAACTCTGGCCTTTGCCCACTACCCATCAAACCAGTTGCCAGTTGGTACACATACCTATATGCATGCAAGATTGATTCAACATTGTTTGGTCATGTGACTAATGACTCTCGATATTGCTTCCATGAAATCGCCCACTGATGACATAGGATAATTTTAAAAGGCCTTCTTCATGATTACCTTCCTTGCTTCCATGCACATAATAAGAGGTAAATTCTTGAGTATGAAATGGCGGGTGTGAATGTAGTGTAGATATTATCTTCAAATGCAATTAATGGTGTAATACATGCACAAAGGACTTGCATAGTGATAATACTCTTTTTATTCACTCTTATGTGTACTACAAACCTTGACAGATGTGAGTTTAGCTTTTATCATCACCTAGGGTTAGGATGCTCCATGTTTGTTTCTTGGCTTAATTTACTTTCAGCTCCCTGGTCTATTCTTTGTTCGATTTTCCTGTATCTGTGCATAGTAGGTCCATACTTGGCATCTTCTTCTTTTTGTTTTCACTGCTATGTTAGATTCAAAGTTGTCGTCCATCAGGCTATGGGCAAGCATATTTTGTCTGGAGTATTATTGTTCATGTGTAGAGTTTATCTGACAAGTTGCAGATGTTAAATATATATGATTTATTTTCAGGATCTTTGTTTGAGCTTCTAATTTGTCTTTCTGCAGCTACTACTTTGACAAGCTGGCATCTTCTGGTCACTTTCTGTTCTCTTCATGTTGCTTTGAAAATGAAGTTGTTTGAACACAAGCCTTTTGATCAAAGAGCAGTGGTGGGCTTTGGTGGTCTTAATGGTATCTCTATCGGACTACTGAATCTCAGCCTGGGTTTTAATTCTGTTGGTTTCTATCAGGTAGAATCTTGGCCATCTTTGCCTCCACTTAGCTCCTTCTCTCCGATTTCTACTCAGTCATGAGTGAATCTCTCTTAGTTGGATGACCTATCTAGGCATCGTGCACTTCAGATTAGGAATAGGTGGTATAGGATAGTCACTGAATTAAGGACTTATCATTGTTGTTTTGGCTCATTCCTATGTAGAACGTCATGTCAAATTGTACTGTAGTAGGACTAATCAATTCCCTTGCTCTCTATGCGTGTGCATGTGTGTCTTTCTGTATCTCTCCCACTTCCTTCCCCCTTGGGAGGTCCCTGTTTTTCCCTTTTATTTTTTCCTTCTGTTTTTAATTTTATTTTGGTTTTTCTGTGGGATTTCCTGTTTGTTGTTTCAATGTTACAGATGACTAAGTTGGCGATCATCCCTTGCACTGTATTTTTGGAGACAGTATTTCTTGCAAAAAGGTTCAGGTTAGTATCATGCCTCATTCATGAGGGATCCTACCTTTCAGAATTAATATTTTTTGTTCCTTATTGTTGCCCGTCATCAGCTTACCACCTTGACTTGGTGATTGGCAATAACCAAGGGAGTAACAGGAAAATTGAGCGTATAAAGTACAATGAGCTGACCACAGACCTTGAACTCCAGGCTGATTATGTTGTCTGCTTCTCTTTGTTCTTATCTTATTTGTGCTGCTTTTTTATGTACTTTGACAGTGTTGGCAGGTCCAGCATGGGTTAGTCTGGCTAACTAGGAAACTTCAGAATGAAATTTAATAGACATCCAAGGAAAAGGAGTAGAGTTTAGACTGATTCGAAGTTGTGAAAATCAGTCATAAGCTGCTTCTTCCTTGTAGCACATTTCTAGTTACATGGAACAAGTGCTTGACAGCTGTAGAGGATCAAGCCCATCCATTGAGTTTTTATTTTTCTGACTTTTTATTTTATAAGTCATTTATTTATTTACATTTATGTTATAATTGGGTTTTGAATTCCACCTCTTTTGTTACCTTAAGACTTCGTGTTGGTGCTTGAGACATTTGCTTTGCATGATTCAAATTATATCAATCATTTTATTGGTGATTGTATCTTTTTCTAGTTTCACCCCATTCGAGTTTCTTTTATGTTGAGTGTTCTATCTTTTAAAGTCGCATCCTTCATTGCAAACCCCCAATCCTGCTCCCATTCCCACCCTGCCCTTTTACCATCCTGTAGAACTTTCTTTGAGATTACAACTCCCAAAATCTTTTTTATCTTTCTATGGGCAACACCCAAAGTTGACTAAAATATAATCCTTGAAGAAGGCTTTTCACACTCACGCAGGGGTCATAATTCAAGCAAGACTTTGATTGAAGTCCGTTCCCTCTAGACCATTTTCCCCATTGAAATCAACAAGGAAAATTATGTGAAGCATCATTAACTCAGGATTTTGTATTGGTTTGGGTACCTTTTTGTCACATCAATATTTCTAGTCTTACTTTGAAATGCATGTGTCTCTGATTGATCCTTTTCCAATCTCGTGTAATTTAGTTCACATACGATGAACTTTGTCTAATCTAAAAGAAAAATGCACATCATATTGCTGGCATGATCACCTCTCAAATAAACATCTACTGATGCTGAATAGAAATGAACACTGGGTTAATGGAGAAGCACCTTTGTCCCATTTGAGAACGCAGTTCGTTCTTTTTTTGGGTTGCTGTGGGGTTGGCCACATGTCATGATATTATCTTCTCATTTGCTCTGGTAAGCTAATCTATAAGTATCCCTTGTACTACTCATCAGAAAGTTGTTCTACATATTGTTCCTTATTTTGGAGGATGCCTAGGACAACTACTGTTTTTGTAATCATTACCATCTTGATAGAGCTAGTTTTGGAGAGAATCTTGAATCTTTGTAGGTAGATATATATTCAGATGCAGGCATGGCAGAGTGTCCTCTCACAGGTCTATTTCTGGTTATTGTGTTTACCTTTGTGGCAACCTTGTGTCTTAGAAGAGCAATATATAGCATTTTTGTTTTTCTTGTTTGGTTTTAGTGTAGAGGTTCAGTAGTCTTGTTATTACAAATGATATGTGAGATATTAGTTCCCCAATATAATCTCAACACCATAATCATTTAATTCGTATTTCCTCTGTTTTTGTTGTGAACTCGATACATGGGAATCGATATTTCTTATGGTTATATCTTTTGACTAATACAAAACAATATGCTCTTTCTTTTCCAGTCGCAGCATTCAGCTTTCTCTTGCAGTGCTACTTTTTGGTGTTGGAGTTGCTACAGTAACAGATTTGCAGCTGAGTGCTTTAGGGTCCATCTTATCTGCCCTTGCAATTCTCACAACATGTGTAGCTCAAATAGTATCCTTAAGTTAGACTGCTGCTTGCTTGTTTTTGATCATTTTACTTTCATGAATACCTCTGAGCTTGCGCATGCCGCAGGCGCTCATTTGAGTTGGCATCATTGATCTGGTAACTAGGGTTGCTTTGCATAGCTTTTGTTTTATGGAGCATTATTTGTTGTTTCCTTGTGCTTTATATGGATTGTGAAGAAGTTTATCTTTAATCGGGCAAAACTACTTTATTACTAACGTTTTTGTATCCCCTTTCCATTTTTTTGGTCCCAGCTAAACACTTGAATTTTACTGTTAAGGATGCAACAATTCTTCAGTACATTACCTTTTTAGAAGTTTATTTCTTGACAAGGGTTTCTGCAGTGGTACGAAATCCTCCCCCTCAGGGTCGTACACTCTCCAGGGTAACAGGAATCACTCTTTCTGTATTACAATAGGGGTAATCTCGCATATATCTTGTTCTACCCATACCCTTTACTTGATAGCAATATTTCATGAATTGCCTTTGCCTTTGTTGCCTTTATGCTTCTGATTATACTTTGTGCGGAGTTTGTTATTTTGTTTACCAAAATCATAATACAGGAGGAAGCTGAAAATTGGCTCCGCGGAAACAAGGTCTTGTTGATGGTGTGTGGTAGGAAATCAACCGAAATTTGAAATATGAGATTGTGTAGTTCATTCCTTCTAAATTGAGGAGTACTTACTCTCGGTTTCCATGTTCATTCAACTCGCATTTATCTAGCATGAGTAATGTGGTACCTATCATTGACGCATCTGTCATCCATCTCATTAGGGAATTGATGCATGCCCTTGATTATCGCTATTAATGAAATAAGACTCCTTTAGTCATATTAATTAGTGTGACCCTTTTTGTGCTGAAACAATCACATGTTGTGTAGATATCTAGACTGATCATATATTGAATGTTATTTTGTATTGCTTAACCAATTCCATCAGATGACTAACACCATCCAGAAGACTTTCAAGGTTTCTTCAACTCAACTGCTATACCAGTCTTGTCCCTACCAGGCCATGACCTTGTTCATAACTGGGCCATTTCTGGACAAGCTGTTAACTACTGAAAACGTATTTGCCTTCAATTATACGACCCTTGTACTTGTAAGAATAAACATCCTTTCTAAACATTGTCGTTCCTTTGCCTGGCGCTACTACCTTTGCTGTTTATCTCAATGATGCTCTTGTTTGGTTGTTTTCTACAGGTTTTCATAGTTCTTTCCTGCATGATTTCCGTTTCTGTAAACTTCAGCACCTTTCTTGTGATTGGGAAGACATCGCCTGTTACTTACCAGGTGCTGGGACATCTGAAAACATGCCTCGTGTTGGCGTTTGGGTACATCTTGCTTCATGATCCATTCAGCTGGAGGAACATTTTAGGAATCTTCATTGCACTGGTTGGCATGGTTTTGTACTCGTACCGTAGTTCCCAAGAAAGCAAGCTGAAGCCGTCTGATACTTCTGATAGAATGGTGACCAACGCTGCACAATTTTTTCAGGTAGCTTACAATATTGGTATCAACCTTTTATTCCATGCGAACTTACTTTCTTTGTTTGTTTGATCATGGATATTTATCACCAGTGTGACTCAATTATGAGTAACCAAAAAGAGAGGATTTAGAGAGCGCATAACGGAAAGATTTGTACTTGGCATTGTGCTTCCAATGAAGCAGATGCTATTCTTTGTTATTTGCTAGTCAAGCGGCTCCTTTTGATGGTTTTAACGGGCTTTATATTGTAGTCCAAGGGAGATGAAGCTGATCCGCTTCTTAAACTGGAAGCTGGAACCAAGATGTCCAGCAGCGGTGGCCCGTTGTGGCAGTAAGAGAAGAAGCCTTGCAGCTCATCCCATTCTTTCTTCTTTGTTTGTATAGCAGTAAAGAACCTGCTTCGAATTAAGGTATATTTAGGCGGCCAAGATTGTTTTTAAATTGCTCCAAATTTAAATGTATTTGGCTACTTGTCAAAGCCATCGTGTCCTGCAGAGCCTGTTGATTTCTTGATATATGTTCGTAAATATACGGTCCAACAATTTTAACATGCCTTGTTTCAAAAATATTGGGTCATTTGAAGCACTCAACTCACTACTTTGTATTGTATTGGTCGCAATTATTTGTACATGAAGTGATGTACAGATGCAAGAAAGCAAAGTAAAAACATGAGCATACTAAATGCATGTGCATGATACCAAACAAGTGAAAATGCATGATACATGAACTCATCTATCGTTTAACGCCCCCACCACCAACACCCATCCCCTCCCTCAAGCGAGGCGGTAGGTTTGCCAAGTTTGGAGCAAAGGAGATGCTGTTGTGGGGAAGTGAGAGCTTTGTTGAAGATGTCAATAAATGGATCACTTATAGGAGATCTAGGAGAGCTTGACATATGAACTTGCTAATAACTCTCGAACGAAATGATAATCAATATCTATATGGCTTGTACGAGAGTGAAAGACAGGGTTCCAAACCATGTTGCACATTGATTGATTGATTGTCGCAGCAAAGGGTAGAAGAGACCCTAATTGGAAGACCAAGCTCTCTGAATCGTTATGAAATCCATCATAGCTCAGGTAGAGTGTATGAGTGAGAGCTCTGTACTCTACTTCACTGCTTGATCTAGAGATAGTAGATTGCTCTTTTTTTTTTTCGATAATTGATGACAATACCCAAAGAGGATTACAACGATTTGTAATTTATACATGGATCCAAAGTTCGAACAAAGAAAAACCTGTTAAGAATTTTGATCACAAATAAAGGAAGAAAAGTATTCTATTGATGAATAGAATTGAGATTTTACAAATCCCTCAAAAAACTTCCTAAACCGATGCAATCATCGGAGGTAGACACTTTGTATTGTGTTTGATCCCTTTGCTTCTGGAGGATGGGATAATTTTTCAGGCTCAACCCCTTCCCCTTTTATAGTGATGAAGGTAGGAAATGTGAAAGAACCAAAAACGTGTTTTTGGTTTTCACCGGCCACTATTCACATGTGCACCGGCCACATGTTCACCGGCCACTGTTCACACATGCACCGGCCAAGCATTTGGCTGGACCTATCAATTCTCCCCCTCCAGCCACCTCAATATATGTTTTTTTTTTTGATTAGTTAGCCTCCATTCCAGCTATGTCAGCACATAGCTGAATCTTGTCTCGTGTAACTACCTTCGTCAGCATGTCTGCCGGGTTTTCCTTTGTAGGGATCTTCACTAGTGTCAACTGCTGCTGCTCCATGACTTCACGTATCCAATGATAACGAACGTCGATATGCTTTGTGCGAGAATGGTACATTGCATTCTTGTTCAAGTCCAGGGCACTTTGACTGTCACAATGTACTTGATATTCAGGCTGACTGATATCCAGTTCTTGAAGGAATCTCTTTATCCATAACATCTCTTTACCGGCTTCTGTTGCGGCAATGTAC